>JAULBY010055105.1:0-11218 GCA_032358315.1 Ophiocytium majus
TCTGATTTCCTGGTCACACGCACCGTGTGCAAAGGGCTTTCCGCGCCCTAAGCGGAGTTTAATAAGAGTACACACACGGTGAATGTATCATGCAACACATCCATATGTGTACTTCAAGTACTTCATGAAGTATGTATCACACACACATGGAACCAGAGGTTGAGTTGTAGTGTACAAATGGCCAAGGCATGGCCTGGTGGTTGTGGTGCCTTTGCTTGAAGCCAGGTGGTGCACAGAGTTGTTTTGTACTGACATGTTGGCAACGAGAGCAGCTGCGCTTGTGCCACTTTGCAACCACTTTGTGCGCTTGCGCCGAAGTGCCAGCCTCCTGCTAGGCAACCAGCTGCCACACGCCAGTCCTGCCCAACTTACCTACTTCGGTAGCAGGAAAAAATACATGCGCATATCTTACACATACATGTGGGTGTGCACCTGCGTGCTGCCACACGCATGGCACCAATTCTAGCTGCCAATGCCATGGTTCAATGCCAGCCGTGCAGCAGCTTGCGAGCAGCCTTGTGCATGCCCCATAGCAGAGCCTGCACTCTCGTTTTGGAAAACTGTAAGTTGGTTTTTAAAAGTGAAAGCGAAAACCCGTCTTTGACTGAAGCAGGCCAACAAAAAATGTACGGTGGTGATGCGGCACTGGCGTGCCGCATACCCAATGATAGAGGCGTTCTGAGAGTTGTACGTTGCGACGGCGCACACTGCTACTGTGCATCTGGTGTGGAAATGGCAACTTTAAGTGTAATTACTAATACTGTACACTGGTACCGCGCAACATGTCTTGCAGGTGCTCCTGACTGTGAACAGCAACACGCCTAATCCCCAGAGTCATGTCCTGCACTGACCAGTCTTTGCCGCCGGTGAACGCGCAAAACAAAGCAAGTGCAACAACCTCTCACAGGGAACGGCCGCCACATGTCCTTGACTTGCATATGCTGGCTGGCGAGTTGAACTTCCCGTTATATGCCGTACTTCAACCACAGTAATGCTTCTTTTGTAACTGCCGCAGGGCGATGAGCTGCTTCAGACTGAGCTGACCATCATGCGGCAGCTGTCTACTGGACAACGATTTTCACGTCAACTTGTACTTCAAGCACTAAATCTTTTTGTAACTGGCTCGGGACGATGAGGAGCTGCTGCAGAGGGAGCTGACCATCATGCGGCAGCCGTCTACTGGCCAACAAGTTTAACTTCAACTTGCATTCAACCACTAAAATGCTTCTTTCTGTAACTGCCACAGGGCGATGAGCACCTGCTGTCTACTGGCCAATGATTTCAACTTCAACTTGCACTTCAACAGCTGAAATGCTTCTTTTTGTTACTGCCGCAGGGTGATGAGGAGCTGCTGCAGAGGGAGCTGACCATCATGCAGCAGCTGTCGCACCCAAACATTGTGGCGCTGGAAGCGTTTTACCAGGACGACAAACACTTCTACATTGTGATGGAGCTGGTGAGGGGCGGCGAGCTGCAAGACCGGATCGCGTACAAGGACCGCTACTCAGAGGAGGAGGCTCGACAGGTCGCCAAGGTGATGTGACTGAAACTGCTTGTTGTCTTGTCAGCTTTTGTTGATGTGGAAAGGAGCACAAACACACTTCTGAAGTACTCCGAAGTACTTTGTAGACTACCAGTATGGCGGTAAACTACAGTAGTATAATCTACTTCATTATACTTGTAGTACGTGCAGTGTAGGTTATTTGCACAAGGACCGCTGCTCAGAGGAGGAGGCTCGCCAGGCCGCCAAGGTGATGTGAAAGAAGGGTGCTGCTACATGCGCTTCAGGTAGTAGTGTTACTATAGTAGCGTGCACCTGTGGGCGTGCAAGAAGTTGAAGTTGGATTTAATGGTGGTGTCGCAAATTTGCAAATGTGGTTGGCGTGCAAGAGCCAGTCTGTGCAAGACAGTACGAAGCAATGGCCCTTATACTATGTGGTATAATGATAGTATTACAATTATTATTATTATGTATGGGGCCCTGTGTGGACGTATTCACAGCTTGTACACTAGTAGTGTAAGGTTGCTAAGCACAGCACTAGTGCTCTACCTCTCAGGTACACTGCGTTCGTGGTGGCAGTCCCATGTTGCGAGCGCCTTTTCGTTTTTTAGTGGGCGGCTACAAGCACTATGGCTCCCTGCGCGATCAAGCGACGGAAACATGAAGTGACCAAGTATTGTGACAGGAACTACTAGTAGCAGTTATATGGATTGTCGGTTGTGGGCGTGCAAAAACCGAGATCATGCAACTTGGCATGAAGCGATGGCCGTGCGCAGCCACGCCCCTTAAAGACATATGTCTGAAGTACTCACAACTCTGCACACTAGTAGGTTGCCAAGCCCAGCAGCAGTGCCTTGGTGGTGGCACAACACGCACAATTCACACCCTACCTTTTGGTACACGGTGGCTGCCAGGACTATTGCTCCCCATGTGTTGAAGTGGCACACTAGTAACCTAAAAGGCTGTGAAGCCCAGGTACTGACGTGGCTGCGGCAAAATGCCAGGCCAAAGCCCGTGGGGTTCTCTGCCCACCGTGGACACCAGATAGCGCACACCCAACGCGCGCCGGTCAGTACGATGTGTGCGCAGCAACACCCATGACCCACTGCGTTTGTTGGCACATTGAGTGGCACAGCAGGAAAACTGGTGTGGTAACGGTACGACCATGCTGAAGTACACCTCACCCTTGGAAGAGAACTCTCAGTCATGTGATAATCACTTTGACACAAAATCAAGCAAAATAGTGTCACCACGGGTGCCAGCGTGCCCCACCGTACCAGGTTGCTACTACTAGTGCTGAGTGGTGAGTCACCCTTGTGATCTTAATGTGCATTTAGAAATTGTTGGTGGTGCCCGGGCGCCCATGAGCAGACATGGCCATGCCGCTGCTGAGCAGAGATGGCACATACTTTACTAGTACTCAGAACCTTATAACATGTGCATGTATATACACAGATGGACCATCTAAAGTTGGCCTATGTAGTACTACTATAGGTACTGGTATACTTCTAGTATACTTCTTGAAGTACATGATACATGTGGTGTATATACTTCACAAGTTTTTTCAAGTATATATACATGCTGCTGCTTTGGCCAGGCACAGCGCTGTTGCTCAACAATGTTACTGCCACCACTACGCAGCAGCGGTGCCGACCAAAGCATGCAGCACACTTCTGTTTTGGTACTCCTTCTTATATAATACCGGGTACTTTGCAAGGTACTGGCACGGCGGTACCATGCTGCCAGGCTTGCAGCGGATTTGCTCCCCTTCGCGTTACGTCACTTGCGATGACAAGCGCCTGGCAGCAGCGATAGGCCTATCACTGGTGGGTAACACCCTGAGATGCTACCTGGCTGCTGGCAGGCACCTTCCATGCATCATGATAGATGCAGGTAAACAGCCCTGTGAGCCGGCCGAAACGCTATGCACACATGGAGTTGAATGGGAGGCACTAGTCGCTCACTGTCCACAGCAGCAGCTGCTCAGCACAACCACCATCACCAGTACCACCAGCTACTGTCAGGACGCTCAGCAGCTGCAGCCGCAGTACCCCCGGGTTATGTTATCATCATCATACTTCTGAAAGTATTTCATAATTTCCTACTACTACTTCTACTACTACTACTACTACTGGAGTAGACTAGTAGTATACACATATGCTTCTGAAGCACTTGAAGTATACTTGAGTAGTATGTGTAGCTTTGTGCCTTTTCGGGTGTGCATTGCAAGACAATGAATGCAGCGTCAGCTGGCAAGTCACTTGCGCTGACATGTTATGTGCCCGTTGCATGTCGCTGCTGCCATGTGTGCATGTGCCATTCGCAGCTGCTCCTGCGCGCAGTGAAGCACTGCCACGACCGAAATGTTGTGCACCGGGATCTCAAGCCCGCCAACCTGCTCCTGGTCAGCAAAGATAACGACACCACCATCAAGGTAGGCAAATACTTTTAAGTACATACTAGTAGTATAATATATTATACTACTGTAGTACTTCTGAAGTATATATACTTCTGAAGTATGTACTCCTAGGTGAATGCACACGTATATACTACTGTACAGTACTTCGTAGTGATATACTTTTGAAGTACCTAGTTGAGTTTACACGTATACTTCAAGTGTATAAAAGTTTGAATATACACTTCTCTGAATATTTTACTTAAACGACACGTGCTTCTGGTCAGCAGATATGACGACACCACCATCAAGGTATGCTGACACCTTGGTGACACCTGGCTAAAATCTGCCCAAAATCTGGCAAAAGCTACATGTATGCATGACATGTGCTTCTGCTCGGCGAAGGCGAAACTGGGCACCATCAGGCTGTGCCTAAAATCTGGCCCAATTGTGGCCAGAACCTGGCCATATATGCGGTAACTAAGTGACAGCTGCGCTGCTCAGGCGAGGCGAAGACGCCAGCATGCAGGTGCGCCAACCTTGGCCGAAACTTGGCGAAAGCCTGGCCAAATACTTGCAGCTGCTGCTCAGCAGCTCTGTAGAGACACCCATCACCGTCAATGTACAGTAGTGCGGGGTAGTGGCATCCCAGGTGCCCCCCCCCCCCCCCATCCAAGGCCCAACAACTAGGCCAAACTACGGGGCTGCATGTCGAGTGATGGTCATGTGGTATTGTAGTCGGCTCAAACAAAGTAAGCCAAAATCATCGCGCAAGTGAAAGCGCACTCACCCTGCAGGCTTTGGCCTGGCATAAGCCCCAGCCACCGCGGCATCTGAATTTCGCAATACTTCACCTTAGATAGCTTTATCAGTGAGTTGCAAGGGCACCACAGTAGAGGCCAACACGTGGTCAGTACCTGGATGTCTGGCACTCGTGGCTCTGTGCTGCTCAGCAGCCGAGGTGCTTGTGGCAGTTACAAAACTCAAATGGCAGCAGCGGGAGTGATGCTTGCTATGTCCACCTGTTCCTGCCCTGCAAACGAGTCCCAGTTTGCCCGCGTGTTCGCTCCAAAGCGCAGGAATGCTGCCCCCAGGGGCATCTTTTTATAATACAACTGACGTCAACCTTCTCCACTACACACCTACCTCCTTGCACAGCATCTGTGCAACTTCAAGTCACTGCTCTGTTGAAGTTCACAACAACGCATGTGGCGCCATGTGCTGATTTTATGCGCCACTGCCGCTGACGTTGCTGATGCCGCTGCCGCTGCCACCACTGCCGCTGCCACTGCTGCTGCTGCTGCTACCGCCGCTGCTGCTTCTGCTACCGCCGCTGCTGCTTCTGCTCCTGCCTTGCCGCTGCTACTGCGGCGGTGTGCATTGTGCCGACAGGTTGCGGACTTCGGTCTTGCCGTGGTGCTGCAACCTGGCGCCGATGGTCCACAGCAGAAGGTGAGGATACTATCAGAATAAGTATAAGGAGACGAATGCTGTAAGAATAAGTATACGAATACTACAAGAATAAGTATACCAGTGGCCGCCTTGCGCACACCAGCATGTGTTTCTACACTTATGCGTGTGTACTTGCGTGCGTAAACACACACACACACACACACACACACACGCCCTTCACCACAGCAAATGACCGCGCTGCACCCAGCGTGTAGACATGTGTGGACCCGCACTGAACCTCGCACTTCAGTCAGTTGCTGGTGGGTGGGTGTATCACTTTTTCATGTACTACGTAGTACGTCAGAAGTATCACTTTTCAGGCGGAGAGATGCTCACACACGCACCCCTGCCTCTGCTCCATGGCGCGTCGCATGTGCAGTGTCAGTGCAACGCCACCACTAAAGATGTCCCTTCAGATGACTCGCGCCTCACGCCAAGCTGCCCTGTGCTCTAATTTGTGTGTATCACTGCCGCCTGCAGTGCAGCGTCCTCGCCTACATGGCCCATAACACCAATAACGGCATCAAAGTATACCGGTATTATACTGCAATAGCAGTAGTTTCTTGCCAAGTATATCCAACGCACTGCCAACTCAACCTTTGGTGCAGAGGGTCACCCCACACCGCCTTGTGCGCGCGCTCCCCCTGCCTACATGATGCATCACATGATCACGACTTGGTAGTACTACTAGCATACTACTAGTAGTATCATACTAGTGCAGTAGCAGAACATGATCACGAGTAACCACCAAGTACATCTCGCAAAGCACCGCTTGTTTCTCTGGTATAGCAGCGGCATTCTAGCCTATGGGGGCACCTCACCCCACACCGCCATGTTCTCTGACACCCGCCACCTTCCCCCCACACACACCCTGCACAGTGCGGCACCCCCGTCTACATGGCGCATCACACCATCACGACTTGGAAGTATGCCGTAGTAGAACATGCTTACGAGACACCACCAAGTGCATCTAACAATTTACCACTTTGGTAGTAAAGCGGCGACATTCTAGCATTGGGGTTACCTCACCCCACACTGCCCTTTGCTCTGGCACGCGCCCCCCCCCCCACACACACACCCCTCGCAGTGCGGCACCCCAGCCTACATGGCGCCTGAGGTCATCAGAGGCGAACCCTATGGGAAGGCGGTTGACTTGTGGAGCGCTGGCGTGACAGTGTTTGTGCTCATGGGGGGGTACATGCCCTTCAGAGGCAACTGTGGTCTGGCCATGGTGCGCGCGGTGCAGGCCGGCAATGTCACCTTTCCCCCCTCGGTGAGCCCAGCAGCCCTGTCTACTTTACTTACAAAGTACTTCAACGTACGGTATACCGGTATGTTTACAAATACGCATGTACCGTATGCAAAGTTCTACTGTACATATGTATGCGTGCGGTGCAGGCCGGCAATGTTACCTTTCCCCCCTCGGTGAGCGAACCCCCTGTCCATATTTTCTGGTACGAGTGTTGTTATATTATTGTAGTACTTGTGAGGTACTTCAAAAAAAATTGCGGTCTGGCCATGGTACGCGCGGTGCGGGCCGGCAATGTCACCTTCCCCCTTCGGTGAGCGAGCTCCCCTGCCCATTGTACCTACAGAATACATTAACGTACGGTATACCGGTATGTACATGCGTGTATGCACTACTAATACTGTAATACACATATGTGTGCAGTGCAGGCCGGCAATGTCGCCTTCCCCCCCTCGGCGAGCGAACCCCTGTCCATATTTTTTCTGGTACAAATGGTGTTATATTATTGTAGTACTTGAGAAGTACTTCAAGTGAATACTGCGGTCTGGCCATGGTGCGCGCGGTGCACGCCGGCAGTGTCACCTCCCCCCCTGCGGTGAGCGAGCTTTCCCGTCTATAGTACTTGCAAAGTTCTTTAACGTACGGTATATAGACAACACATGGTGTAC
Organism: Ophiocytium majus; assembly: GCA_032358315.1. Classification (NCBI taxonomy): domain Eukaryota; class Xanthophyceae; order Mischococcales; family Ophiocytiaceae; genus Ophiocytium; species Ophiocytium majus. The sequence continues at coordinate 7,266 of JAULBY010055105.1, forward strand.
TACCGGTACTGATCGTTACCCAACCAACCATGTGCATGTATGTATCCGAAAATTTACCACGACAGTAGTGTGTGAATTTGTCCATTCACCAGTCACTGGAAATGTGCTTAGGCAGCAGTTGCGGTTGCACCTGGCAAGTGGATGCATCGGTGTCACCTTCCCCCGAAATGACAGGTGAACCCCTCAAGCTGTGGATTGGGCAGGCTCAACCAGCCACAGACAATGCACCTAGGCAGCTGTTGAAGTTGAATTTTAAGTTGCAGTTGTAGTTGCACTTGGCAAGCATTACGTCGGGTTCCACAACAGCGCCAGTGCAACACCGCCGCGCCCCACACTGCCACTGCCACCGCATTACCAGCCTGAGACACCAGTTGTCGTGCATCTGCATGTATCTGGCACCCAAAAAAAGGGCAAGCGGAAGTTATGACGCCACCGGCAGCAGTGGCAAGCCGCATGGCACAACGATGCGAGCACTGGTGCATGCGGGTAGTGCCACCTTCCCCCCAGTGGCGAGTGCCGCCGTGTGTTGCGGCACCAAATACAGAGCAAAGGCGGACATAAGCTGCTGTTGCTCCTCCGAATACAGTGCACTCGCTACGTAGGGCCGGTGGTGTCACAGGTGTAGGGCCGGTGGTGTCACAGCCCCTGACACCGCACCATATTGAGACCCGCACTATATCGAACGTAGGCTTACTATTCATATACATTCATGTGGTATGTGCCAGCTGCATGGACCCCACACTATACCGCAAACCGCACTATTCCAAGCGCACTCTATCGCGAGTGCACTGTACTTGAATGGGTGCATGGCCTGCGGTGCTGCACTGCACATCATGCCGCGACCTGCATTATCTCGAGGCCACAAGTGCACTGTGAGTATCAGTGGTAAAACCTTCAACTCACTAACTTCAGCTCCCAGGCAACCTGCCATCGCTACAGCAAACTTTTCCAGCACTTGCCATTCCATTTATTCCTTTTGCGTGTGGGTGGGTACCCCCCCCCTGTGCCAGTTAGGCAGCTGCGGCCGACTGGTGGACTGACCACCTTCTGTGCGTCTGCTGCGTGTTTCCGTGTGTGCGGTCGTCGCAGCGGTGGGCGCACATATCAGCGCACGCGATTGATCTGATCCGCCGCATGCTTACTGTGGACGCGTCTGAGCGCATTACTGCCGCGGAGGCCTTGCGGCACCCCTGGGTGAGTACTAGTCTATTGAGCTTTGCGGTGCGTCCATGCCCCATGTGCCTGTGATATAAAACTGAAACTTCAATGTTGGAAAAATTCAAATTTCCTTCAGTAACCTCGTCCGCCGCATGCTGGCGGTGGACGCCTCTGGGCGCATCACTGCCGCAGAGGCCTTGCGGCACCCCTGGGTGAGTAGCAGTATGTTCAACTTCGCGGTACGCATGCGCTCTCGCGTCTCTATGGCTGGTACTTCGGTAGTACAAGAACTTCAACTTCCAAAATGTTGGAAAGATGTGAAGTTCAATTTCGATGTCCTGATTCGCGGTACATGTGTGCTCACCGCCTGTGTGCGCATCACTGCCGCTGAGGCGTGGCGGCATCCCTGGGTGAGTAGCATCAGAACTTCAAACTTCAAGAACGCGTGAAAGATGCAAAGTGTAACTTCAATGACATGATGATTGACCGCCTGCCGTACAACGTGGACGCCTGTCAGCGCATTTGGTTGCGGCACCTGCGCTCCGCCTGGCGCTGCACCGAGCTGCAGCCATTGCAGCTATGGTGTACTTAAATGATAAAGAGGTACTACTAGTAATATTTCAAGTACCAGCCCTGCTGTACTAGTGTAAATGTAATAGCAGTGATGACATCAATATCAATGGGATCAATAACACATGTTGTCGAAATATGCTACTACTGCTCGTAGGAGTATACTTCAGAAGTACATGTACTACCCCTGAAGTGTACTCCATGTAAACCAGAGGATCGAGCCCGCAACGCCACCATCCCCCTGCGCAAAATAGTTTGGGTGTGTTGTCTCTTGGCGTTGCGCTGACAAAACTCACACGCACCCTACAGACAGCCAGTCACTGCACACGCACGTTGGTCGCCGCTGCAGATTCTCAACTTCAACTTCAAAACTGTTGTGCCCGCCAGGCGCCAGCCCGCCGGCCGCCGCAGAGCAGGTTGCGGAGCCGACCCCTCCCCCCATACATTCCGTAGTATGGCTGGTGCGCGCATGCCCTCGTGTGTCTCTATGTACACTCTATGTATACGAAGTAGGAATATAAGACTTCAGCACCCTAACCAGCCGCCTGCTCACTGCGCCACCGCGCACATCATGGTTGAGGGTGGTGGCAGTGGCGCGGAGCCCAGCAGATTGTGAACTTCATATTTGTCCACGTGCCCCCATGTCTCCATGACTAATACACAAACGTCATCTTCTACTTAGCTTCAATTTCAGCAACCCTGCCCCCTGCCTGCCCACTGCGCGCCGCCGCTGTTGATGGCAACCACGTTGTCCCAGTACATTCTTCACTTCAACTGTAACTTCAATACCCTGACCCCCGCCGCCTGCCTACCGCGCCTCTGCAGATTGTGGGCGACGGCAGCGACGCTGACGCTAGCGCGGACACGCAGCCGTGGCAGCGGGGCCGCCGACGCCTGCGCGGCGCCGTGACGGCCATCATGGTCGCCAATCACCTCTCACGCATGGTTGCGGCAGACCTGCCTTCCCCGATGCGCTCACATACTGGCATGGAGCACCAGCAGCAGCAGCAGCGGCAGCGGCAGTGGTCGGCAGAGGGCGTGGCTTGTGCTGAGCAGCATGGCTTGTGCTCAGCAGAGCTGCCAGCAGATGGCGCGGCTTCTGCTGCGCAGGTTGGGTTGTGCTCAGCAGAGCTGGGCGGTGCAGCGTCTGCTGAGCAGGTTAGGTTGTGCTCAGCAGAGGGCGTGGCTGTGGCAGTCGCCTGAGAACACAGAGGCCATGGCCCAGCAGCAGTGCTCAGCGCATGATGTCGCTTCTGGTGCGCAAGAGCTAACACGCAGCGTTTTGGTGGCTGTTGAAGTTTGCTGAGCACCGACGCCGGGGCCGCCCCCCCCCACGTTGCCAGCAGCAGCGGGTGTTAGACAATGGGACCATGGTGGCAGCGGCGGTGGCTGGTGGTGGTGATTTGCAATGTGCCACTGCCAGCCTCGGCTGCAGCGACACCCATGCCAACAGCCCTCCCGCTGGCTGGCAGCTGCACCGTGCGCTGCCTACCACTTTCTTGTCGCCGCCGCGTCGCCACTGGCACAGTTTGGAGTGCAAATCTCCGAGTGCCCCGCTTGTGCCGCAGCTTTGCCATACATGGTCTGCATCGTTTATACTTCTGCCAAGCAGGCACCTGCTTATTCCCGTCGCTACGTGCACTAGTTGTCGCGTCTGGGTGAGACTCACACACAGTGTGTGTGCGGTAGTCTCGGGCACAAGCGCCTTGCATGCTGCGGGTGGCGCAAGCGGGGCAACATACATGAGTGCCGGGGGGTGGTGGTAGCTCAGCAGGAGCTGCTGCGGCTGTTTGGCCCTGGGAGTGGCCTTTGGATCAGGTGTGCACAGGCGACTGCAGTAGGTGCATGGCACGCTGGTCGCCGCCTTTCATTTCTTCCATGCTTGGGTGGCCACCGCCATTCCAGTCTGCATGACACTGTGTGTGAATGTCACATCTTCTGAAGTACACCCACCAGCAGGGTGGTGGTGTACTGCAGTACTTCTGGTGCACAAGCAATCTTGCCTCTGGTGCGCTGTGTGCGTCTGTGTGACTGTGCTGCTGGTCATTGCATGCCTGAGGTCGCTGCCATGGTTGCAACGCGGTGGCAGCCGCGCCTAGTGCCACGAAGCAGAGCGCATTTTAGTACCGTGTGCTTTTAGTACACTCCGGAGCAGGTCCCCTGGGACATGGGGCTGTAATCAGTTAGAGTAGTGCTCTGGCAACATGCCAGGCTTCCCACAGTAC
>JAULBY010055116.1:0-11218 GCA_032358315.1 Ophiocytium majus
CCCCTCCCCTCCCCTCCCCCCGCAGTCGGAAGTCAGCTGTGTGATAGGCGCAGGGCTTGTGTCAGGGGGCATGGGCTTGCGGCTGTCACTGCAGCGCGAGTGCGTCTACCTTCGGCGGCAAGCAGACGTGCTGGCGGCGCGTGCGGGCGGCCGCGGCGACCCCATCATCGCCGACCCTGAGGCCCGCAGCCAGGTGCGGCTGAAGCTTGGTGATTCTGCTGCAGTAGTAGTTTGGAGCCTACTAAGGAGTACTTGCAAGGAGTTGAAGTTATTGTGGAAGTAGTTGTGGCGGCGCGTGCGGGCGGCCGTGGCACCCCCATCATCGCCGACCCGAAGGCCCGTAGCCAGGTGCTGTTGAAGCTCAAATGGCGCTGTTGAATATACTTCGTTTGTTTGGAGCCTACCACGTCGTACTTGCACAGAGTTATTGTGTTGAAGTAGTCTGTGCTGGCGGCGCGTGCGGGCGGCCGCAGCGACCCCATCATCGCCGACCCGGAGGCCCGCAGCCAGGTGCGGCTGAAGTTCGATGATGGTGTTAAAGCACCGGTAGTAGTTTGGAGCCTACTTGCACAGCGTTGAAGCTTGTGTGATAACTCAGAGACACTGGATCTTGTGTTCGCCGCACCTGTTCAACTTCGTGGTACCGGTACTGTTGAAGCAGCTTGGACGCTACTTGCAGAGAGTTGAGGTTTGTGCGTTAATCCAAGACAACAGGATCATGTGTGCACACTTGTTGAAGTTCAGTGGTATACCGTTGAAACAGTTTTGGAGTCTTCTTGCAAAGAGTTGAAGCTTGTGTATCCAGTCCAGAAACCTGGAGTACATTGAGGACCCACAGCCTTGCAGGCGGTGTATTTGTCCTGAATTCTCAAGTCGGAATACTGACCCGCACCACTGCCCGCGCAACTGCAGGTCGTGCCCATGGCGCTGCTGGCGATATAACCTTTTTGCTAACGGAAATCCCACACATTCGCAAGGTGGCTAGTTGAATTGAACCCAGCTTTTCTTTTTGTCGATGTCAAAGCACTGACACGCACCGCTGCGCGCGCAACCACAGGTGGTGGCCATGGCGCTGCTGGCGAGGTGCCTGGGCCAGGAGTTTGCGCAGCTGCACATGCTGCGCCCCCACGAGTACGCCGTGACGCAGCAGGGGTGGCTGTGGCGCCTCACCGAGGTCGGACTGCTCGTCAAGCGCACGCGCCGGTGAGCGGAACCTTCCCAGAACTGTCTACAGAACTGTCTCTGTGGAACGGCACCCGGGAATGGTCCAGGAACTGTCTGCGTGCTGCCCTGGTTTGCACCTGGCTATGGCGAAATGTCACACGGGGGTGTGTTGGGCGCTTGTGTTCTTGCCCGACTTGAAGCGTTATGTATTTGTGTGTACTGTGTGAAGCGGCACTTGTACTGCATATGTGCACGTTTGCGTGAACCCTGCAGGCGTCTGGAAGGCTTTGCCCCCCTAATCACTTACCTCCTCCCCCGCTGAGGTGTTCGCAGGGCATCCCTAGTTGGCCCCCCCCCCCCCCCCCCCCCCCCCTCCCCCCCTGGGGTTTTCGCAGGGCATCCCTAGCTGCCCCCCCCCCCCCCCTCCCTCCCCCGTTGCTGGTGAATCCTACCGGTACTGATTTTGCAGGGAGGGCTAAAAGCACACTAGACCCTGTTTGCCACCACGTCTGAAGTATACTTGAAGTGGGTTTGTTTTCACGTGTTTTCATGCGAGCAGGTGGTATGTGCTAGGGGGCCCGGTGCTGTGCCACTACACACCGTCAACTCCACTCAGCCCTTCTGCTACAGTACACACTTGCTTCTGAAGTGATAAAAGCCATGTAACAAGTTTTTATGTGTGCAGTGGTACGCAGTAATGGGCCTCATGCTGTACTAGCACACATCATCACCTGCACTCCGTCCATCTGCTACATGTTTGCTTGAACATGTTTTCATGTACGCAGGTGGTATGTGCTAGCGGGCCCGGCCCTGTACTACACTGTACCACACATCGTCAACCCCACCTTAGCCATTCTGCTACACACTTGCTTTTGAAGTACTACAGCAGTAATAAAAGTCGTATGTTCGACCATGTTTCCATGTGCGCAGGTGGTATGTGGTGGCGGGCCCTGTGCTGTACGAGTACACCAAGCCATCGTCAACCAAGGACGAAGACCTGGCGGGAGGCGGGGGCAGCGACAGAGAAGACCAGCAGTTTGACAGGGAGACATCACAGCACAAGGTGCTCAGCAAGACAACACGCTGTAATTGCCGAGCATGTTTCATGTTAATGATACTTCTGCACATACTAGTAGTACCTGGTATATATTTCATATGTGTACACCTATATGAAAGGTAACTTACAAAGGGCTGCAGCAGGGAGGACCAGCAGTTCGACAGGGAGACGTCACAGCACAAGGTGCTCAGCACAACAATGCGCTGTGTGCGCTGAGCATTTTTCATGTACTGTACATGTTTCTTCACACTTCCTACAGTAGTACTTCGAAGTATATGGAAGGTAAGCTACTAAGGGGCAGCGACAGGGAAGACTAGCAGTTCGACAGGGAGGCATCACAGCACAAGGTATTCGGCAAAACAAATGTGCTGTGTTTGCCGAGCGTTTTTCACGCTTGAAGTTTTCTTCTGTACATACCATGAAGTACGTGGTATGTACATGTATATACTGCCGTATATATATACTACTAGTGGTATCATAGTATATGGCATACATAGATAGATACACTTATGCACATGTAAGGTAAGCTACTAAGGGGCTACAACAGGAACGACCAGCAGTTCGACAGGGAGGCATCACAGCACAAGGTGCTCAGCAAACCAACGCGCTGTGTTCGCCGAGCGTTTTTCATATGCAAAGTATATACTTTGAGCACACACTTATATGAAAGGTACGTCAGTCGTCTACTGTACTGTGGGGGGCTGCAACATAGACGACCAGCAGCTTACAGGGAGGCACCTCACCCCATGCTTTGCAGTGGCAGCAGATTCCGGATGCCGCTTCCCCAACAACAACCATACTGCCTGCCACCAACCTGAAACCCAGCTTGATTGCCAAGACTGCCCTGCCCCTGCCGCTGGCCCTAATCTTGCCTTGAGGCTGTCCAGCTACGTCATTCGCTGCCCTACAGCACCCGTGCACACTCAAACATGCCGCACATCGCTTGCACGACACACCTAAAAAATCCCTTGCCCTCCCCCCTCCCCCCCCCGCCGCCGCCGCCGGAAACCTGCCCACCAACTTCAACTGCAACCTCAACAGGGCGACCCGTCCCAGCGCCTGCTGCTGACGTGCATGGTCCCCCTCGCGGGCGCCATGGTCTCCTGCGGCAAGTTCCTGGGGCAGAGCAACTCGCTGCGGCTGGCGCCGCTGCCGCGCGCCGATGCTGCGACGTGCGACAACGACCTGCTGCCGCTGGCATCCGCCAGGGCGCACCCTGGCTCCGCGCTTCGGGAGATGTCTGCAAAGGAGGTGGTCCTCATGGCGGAAGATGCACAGGTTCGAAGGCGCTGTGGCGGATGGCGGAGCCTGAGCTTGGTTTCCCACCTTGGGCTTATATGAGTAGTGATGGGGCGTGGCGTGCAAAACGGTTTTCATTGTTGTCCTTTGGAGCTTGCAGTCCGACATGCAATGCGCTGGGGTGCGAAGCTGCACAGCAGTCCACCTGCACTGTCACATACCTCTCCCAGCGCGCAATGTTTACCGTTTTGGCGCGGATAGCTCCTCTGCCGCCGTCGCTGCTGTGGCCGGCGCTGTGCTGCGAAAAGTTCTCAAGCCATGCTGCCGTGACTGGAGCAAATGCCAGGCCACAGTCCTGCCTGTGGGGTGGCTGACAGGTGTGCGACAGCTGTGCTCTTGGCTGGTTAGCTGACGCTTCATGCGCTTGCGACCAACCGTGCCAGCAGGGCCTGGCTGGCGTGCGCCCGCTGCACTGAGCGCGCTGCCACCGCCGCAATGCAGCCTGCGCGTGCGCGCAGCACAGCCCCCTCCATTGCTGTCACCCACAAGAAGTGAGCACTGCTGCACGTGCGCTTCTATGCGGCTCCCCGAAAGTGCTCAGCAGCCATTTTGGGTATTCGTCTGCCAGGGTCGGGTGGCTGCGGGCACCCGCCCATGCACACTTGCATACTTTCACAAGCCACCCTGATGTGGGCCGTGACGCCATCACAGCTAACTTTGCAAGGCGTGTTTGCACCTCTGACACCGTGGTGTTTTCCAATGTTTGCGTCACACATTGTCACCGTCAACAGGAGGCGCAACGCTGGCTGCTGGCTCTCACGCGGAGCCTACCTTCTGGAGGCCCAGACCTGGGACCAGCTCCCACCGAAGGTGGGTGCATGTGCCCCCGCTGTTGCCAAGCACTCGGTTTACCACACTTTGAACGCTGGCGGTATTTTGCTCTGTGCAAACACCTGCTGTGCTGTCACTCAAGGCGCAAGAGTTTCAAGCATGCTTCAGATGTGTGTGGGGTGCTGGCCGCGGCGGCCGCCGCCGCTGCAACAGGCACCTTACGCAGCAGGTCGGCGCCTTGCTCTTGCTCGCCGCCACTGCTGCCACCACCGCTGCCACGCGAACCACCATGTCTGCATGCGCCCCTGCACATCCGGCAGCCCCTTTTTTTTCTCGGAACACCATCAATTTCAATAGTTAGCAAACCCCGACGAATTTTACAAACCCAATACTTGATACTACCGGTTTCCTTTTCCTATTCTTACCCGCCCAGGTCTTTTCGTTGCCTTGCAAGTAGGAGCTGCACACCAAAACTATTACTAGACATCTTCAACGTCGCATGTGCCTTCGCCGTTGCCGCCGCCGCTGGTGCCCGCCGCAGGCTTCGGCAGCAACGACGAGCCTCGCTACCGCCACCTGTACCTTGACTGCGAGGGCGTTGCAGCGCCGGAGATGCTGTTTGGAGAGCTGATGGCGTGTCTCACACAGCAGCTCTCGTGGGTGGAGCTGGCATCGTGAGGGCGCTTCACCTCATGTCGTGGCACGCGTGCTCAGCAGCAGAAATGCTCTCGCCAGCCACAGCGGCAGCGGCAGCGGCAGCACCGCAGCAGCGGCAGCACAGCAGGGCGGCGGCGGCGGCGGCGGCAGTGGCGGTCCCACCAGAGGCACAACCGGCGGCGGCTGTAACAGCACGGTGCATCGGCGGTGGTGGTACCAGCCAGCGGTGCCAGCAGGCAACACGGCCGCTATCACCATGGCTAGTGTGATCACCATTGGGAGTTGTGGGTGTGGTGCAGGTGTGTGCTGCAGCACTGCACTGCAGCAGTGCCAGCAGCTCATCCGCCGCTGCTGAGCAGCAGCGGCTGCCAAGCTCAGCGGAGCAAGCACAGGCGGTACCGCAGCTGCCACTACCATTGGTACACGCACACGCGTGCGCAGCAACGGCTGCGCACTGCACTAGCCCACGCCGCAAGTGCCATTGATGCCCTGTCGCCTAGTGCGCACGGCGGCAGCCGCACCCCGCCCGCGTGAAGCACGCTTTTGTACAGGGAGCATGATCCGTTCCATAGGAGGCTGGCCCGCTGGGAGTGTGAATGTGTGGTGGTGCGCTTGCACACCACAACTCGCTGCACTAGCGCAGGGGGGTGGGATGCGCCTACAAACTTCAATGTTGAAGTTAAGGCGCTTGTGCACGGGGGTGCGGTTTTTGGCTGTACATAGCGTTGCGGACCCACTTCCGTGCCGCTGAGCTGACCCCATGCTGCTTGGAGCAGGCACACGTTGAGTGCCTACACAATAGGCAACTCCTCACACAAATCATCCTTTTTTCAGACGCCTCCTGGCGCAGTAAGTATGATTTGTTGCTGTGCTTACACGGTTCTGCTTGCAACGCACGCGCACGCGCTGCACGCGCTAGCAACTTTTGCTTGTTTTGCGTGCATAGCGGCAGTGGTGACATTGCGCATGCCCATGTACACAACACAACAGTCAATAGGTGCATTTTTTTTTCATGGTGTCAAAGTAAATCTGGTAGTAGTGGCAGCAGCATTTGCGCTCCCCGCATGTTGTATGCGCCCCCCCTGCTGCACAAGGAGTCACTGTGTTGCCATGAATTCTGCTCGACCAGGTTCTTAACACGTGCTGCCGTCTCGAAAAAGAGCAACCTTTGCCCTATCTAGCTTGTCATCGCACCGCTGCCATGCTGTTCAGCAGTCGAATGGCAGTTGCAACCGGTCGCACGCCAGGTGCACAGGCCCCGCTAGATGCAAAGCTTTGACGGCTCCCTGGGGCGACCGACGGCGCGCGGCAGGTGCCAGCAGCTGCGCTTAGAGCTATAGGCAAAGCGGGGCTGCAGTTGTTTCCCTCGCAGCCCTCTGACGCAGCAGGTGCGAAACAAAACCATGGTGCTGCCGGCCGGTCTGGTGCTAGCGCTGCTGCTGTTGCTGCTGCTGAATGCCAGTCCCCCCCCCCCCCCCCGGGGCCCCGGCCTGCTTGAATGCGCCGCACGGCACGGCCGCACTTGTGCTGGTGCTGCCGCTGCCAACTCAGAAGCCCAAGGTGCGCGGTGACTGTCGCTGATGCGTGGCGTGTCTCCTCTTCACAACCAGGCACAGATGACAAGTTGAACTTGAACCGTTGTGAGGCGATCAGCAGCTGTGGTCAATCACAACTGTTGACGCCACCTTCACCCAACCACAGCTCTCCCCGTCACCTCGCCCGTCACCTCGCTGCACCGTGACTCTCCCCTGCCGCAGCACGGCGCCTCCGCAAACCACCTGGGACTGCGCTAGCGCCGCGTGCCTTCACTCGTCCAGGTTGGTGCCCGCACCACCGTAGCGCCAACCGGCAACAACCATGAAGCTGCTTTTCCTGCTGCTGGCCCTGGTGGCCGTCGTTGGCGCCCTTGGCGCCAGCGCGCCCCCCCGCGTCCGTGAGCTGAAGGACTTCTCTGAGGACGACTTCCGCAAGCTGCAGGACCTGGATCGCCAGGCCCGAGAGCTGTGGGGCTGGGGCGGCGGCTGGGGCGGAGGCAAGTTCACCCCCCGCTTTTTGCCGTTGTTCGATCGCCATCTGGCGTCAAGCTAGGCACAGCTAGGCTGGACTGCTCCCGTGCCGCTGCTGTCAGGTCTTGTCAGTCACGCGCGCTTGCGAAGCCGCCGTTCTGCGCGGGCGTGACTGGCAGGCTGCTGCTGCTGCTCATGCGCTAGTGGTGCTGCCTGCCCCTCACTTCAAGTTCGTATACCGGTCACTGAGAGACAGAGGACATGTGCGCCTGGAGTTGAGTTTGTGGGTTAGTTTAGAGAGACACGAGATGGTGCCTACTTGAAACTCGACTAACAGCACCTCCCTCTTTTGGCTATGTGGCTCAGGCTGGCCGTGGTGGGGCGGCGGCTGGGGCGGCGGCTGGGGCGGCGGCTGGGGCCGCGGCTGGGGCGGCGGCTGGGGAGGCAAGTCGTGCACCGTTGCTGGTGCATTGTACTCACACGCATTTCAGACCATCGCACATCAGGAAATTGCACATGGTGTTACACTGGGCAACGCTCAGCAGGGATAAGCAGCTGGCACGTGCCGTCGTGTGTGCCTCATCCATCAAGACTTGGCATTTTTCTGAGTGCTCACTACCTGTCATCACCCGCCGTCCCCCCACATGGCTGTACAGATACGGCAGCGGGAGTGACCTCCAGCACGTTTGCACTGTAGTGCAGCTTCCGACATTGAAACCTGCCTTATCTATGACATCCAGCACCACGGCGCACACCGATAGGTGCACGGCTCAGCCGCACACACTGTACCCAGATCTTTCTCTGACTCCGGTGCGCCTTTTGGTGTGCCGCAATTTTCTCCGCCGAACCTTTCTTGTTTTTGGCCATGGTTTTTTGGTGCAGGTGGCGGCTGGTGGTGGGACGAGAACGGCAACCTCATCAAGCCCGAGGACAACAAGCACTAGGCTGCTCAGCAGCAACGCGCGTGCCCCCCGCTTCTGCTGCTGAGCATGCGCCCCGCCCTCAGCAACCGCCAGCAGCAGCAGCTGTGCTGAGCACAACAGCAGTGCTCAGCACACCAGCGGTTGCGCGCGCCGGTGCCAACTGTGCGCCGCATGCATGTCACACTGTCGCGCCCCGCAGTTTCCACGCTCCCGGTGCGCAGTAATGCGGGGTGTCCAGTCAATGCCAGGCCGTAGGGTACTACAGTAACTGGATAGGCCGTGCATTTGGGGCGGGCAGCTGCGGTGGGTAGGTTCGAAAGGGGGGGTACTTTCCAGGTGTGTGTGGGGGCGGCCACCAGCAGCAGTGTGGTGGCGTTGTGTCGGCTGCTGCGTTGCCACACCGCCCCGGCCCTTCCCCCCCCTGTTTGCATGCGGCGGCGACTGATCGCCGAAGTGCCACCCGTGCCGCAATGCCTCAGTGCAGAGCACACTACACACTGCCTTGGTGACTTCTAGCGAGCTGTGCTAGGCGGTTTGAGACAGCTGCTGCCGCGGGTCGCAGGGGCGGCAGCGGCAGCACTGCAGGTTACAAGTAGAACCTACTAGGGACGTCGGCAGCTCAGCTGGCCTTGGTTGTAGGCTACGGCAGCCGGCTGGGCTGCTGCTTGGTGCCTCCGCGCAGGTTTCTTCTAATGACTCCACATGACATATGCCAGTTCAACAGCTGTCCTCCGGTGGCATTGAGCAATGCGTATGCGTGTGTGCTGTGTGTGCACTGCTGCTGCTGCTGCCGATGCTGTCTTGGGTGCATGCACGAGCTGCCCATGAGTGTCTGGCGCATACACGCGTTGCAGTGTGTGTGCCATGTTCCAGTGGCAGTGATGATCATGTCTGCTTTGATGAACGGATAGCTGCAGCTGTTGCCAGTTGCAACTCCAAGCTGCACTTCAGAATTGGGCCCCCGTGTGTGGCCGGTTGTCTGCGACCCTACATGTCTGGAAACGGCAGAGCTGCTCCAAGTTACTGGGTGGTGTGATGGCTGTTGCCCCGTTCCCGTGTGCTGGCGCCGCGTGCCGACAATTGCCGCGGGCTTTCCTACCATATTTGGTATGATTAGCAGGCATCGACCATGTGCCACCACGCAAGTCGCGTGGCCAGGTGACTCACCCCCGTCAACTGGCATGCAATGTACCTAGGCGTATTGTGTTGCCCTCTATATATATATGTACACAGTAGGTTTCTTATTTGCACTTGGGGTCGTGCAAGATGTACATAGTAGACATAGTAGCCTACATTGACCTTATTCCATCACGGACACACGGAAGTGCTGGCATTGAATTTGCCTGAGCGCTGCAGTTGCAGGACTGCCACACGTTTCGCCGGGAAACGCCCAGTTGCGCCTGAGTTTCACCCAGGGACCCTCGGCTGCTGCGCAGGCGGAGCCCACACACACACACAAAGGAGCTCGTGCACAGCAGACAGCACCAGCAAAGACACGCGCCATGCTGCGTACGACGCTTACGAGGGCGTCGCCCAGGTGGTGCTCTGCATCAGCGGTGGCAGTCAGGTGAGCGGGGCGGCCAGAGCAGCGCAACTTCAGCATGTTTGTCAGATCCCGCTGTCACGGATTTTCGAACCCGGCGCGCGTTGGGCTTACCTGGCATGCTGCTGCGCTTGTGCTGCTGCGTGCTAATGCGTGCCTGCAGGTGTCTTTCCCAGGCGCCACCCGCTGCGGTGGCCTCAGTTCAGGGCAGCGGCGACTTGACCGGGAAGGCAAGTCATGCTGCTTGCTGCACTTCATTTTGTGGCCCCACTTCTTGCACAACATGTACCTTGCCAGCAGTTGCTTCTTGCTTCAGTTGCACCTCTCGGCTAGGCCAGCTGCTGGGCTCTGGCGGGCACACGCCCGCTGCGCTGCCCTCGCCAGCTTCTGCCACCCTGCCCTGGCTGTCAAACCTAGCTGCTGCTGCTGCTCTGGCTACCCTCTATATGCCGGAGTTTGGGTCTGGAATCCAACGGTAGCTCCGCATTCCGAAAGTCCGGCAGGGCAAAGCCAAAGCCGCCCAGAGATGTGGGCGAGTAGCATGGCCGCTGGTGAGGTAGTGATAACTGCATACATATACTTATGATGCGATGGGTGGGGGCTGCGTCATGCTGTGCTGGGGGCACGCAGGGACTGCAACCGAAAGCAGCGGCTTCTGCTGCTGCTGCCCGCAGCGTTGCCCACGCTGTGCGTACCGGATGGCGTTGAGGTGAGGGGTCTGTTTAATTATGTTCACAAATACTACTGGGGGACCAGGGTGAGCGCGTGCTGGGTGCGGTTGCGGAGGAGTGGCCTGGCCTATCAGGTGCTCAACACTGTGTGCGTTGCCCACGCTGTGCGTACCATATCAGGTGCTCAACACTGTGTTCAATACTGTCACGCTGACAGTGGAAGTGGCGGTGCCAAGCATGCCACAGAGCCCTCCTTACGTGCATCAGCACCTGAAAATGCCCCAACTGACGCATACCAGTGGCGTCATCTGTAGTGCACACAAGGGGGGAGCTCGACACGCCACGCTCACACTTTTTTGTTTCATATGACAGTTTATATGTAATACCTTGAAGTATTTCATTGTTAGCATGTACAAGTAGGGGGTGAGACTGTCTGTGGGTGCGGCGCATGCCATATTCAATATGTCTCCAGACAGGCGATAGACATATACTTCTGCTGAAGTATGCTATACCACTTCAAAACATGTGAAAGAAACCTAAAAGGCTTCCAAGCCCAGATACTGCCGTGGCTGGGGCAAAATGCCAGGCCGAAGATGTATGACAGGTGAGAGTCATTGCAGGTACGGCGGGCGGCCCCGGCATGGGGCTACGCCGCCGCCGTTCACAATCACACCAGCCAATGGCGCCATGGCGCACTGCACATGCCTGCACACACTTGCACTCAACGTCACAGGAAGCACTGCGCGCCACAACCTCCAACTGCTGGCCCGGGACCGCCTCACAGCGGCTAGCACTTGCCGCCTCCCCCCCCGCCACCAGCCAGCTCTCACACAGCGGAGCACACCGCGCGCACATGCTTTACCTTCTCTGAAACTAATAACACCAGGTGGCGTTTGTCGCGGATGTTGCAGACGGCACCCGGCATGGGCTCCGCCACCTGCAAAGCATAAATCAAAAGGGCGTTGTACCATAATACATGTACTTCAAGAAGTACTTGAAGTACATACCGGTATACGGTAGGTGCGAGATTGCTGCTTCGTCTTAGGCGCCATCTTTGCTTTGTTCACCCCTTTGCATGGGTCCGCCCAGGGTGACGGCCCCTACCGGTGAGGAGACCTAGAGTTTAT
>JAULBY010055127.1:0-11217 GCA_032358315.1 Ophiocytium majus
ACACGCTCAGGTGGTGCATCCGGGTCTTTGACTGCCTGCTGCCAACAGGTGAATGTCGGACGCTGAGCAGGAGCTGGCCTTTTTTGGCGGTGGCGAACATGGCCCCGCGCCCCAGCACGACGATGCTGAGAGTGAGATAAGTGACAGCGAACGTGTGCCTGACTATCGCACGCGGCGACGCCGTGAGCATGCGATTGACGGCCGCTCGGGTGCAGATACAGAGGCGAGCGTACCTCTGCAATTTCACTTTGGCGAGAATGACTTGAACTGGCGAGAACTGCGCGACTATGCGCTGGCCAGTAAGGAACAGCTGGTGGAACCGGCCGGCGACGTGGACCCGCAGGCGCGTGCCCTCATGCACTGTGTGCTAACGGGTGCCGCCAATGACGCTGCCCGCCTGTTTGACTTGCGCTCGAGACAGAACGAGCAGGTCATACAGCGCGGCGTGCTGCAGACGCGCATCGACAAGGTGCAGCGCAGCATTGGCGACCGGGCTGGCCCACCGAGCCCTGTGGCCCTGGAGCCGCCACATGGTGTGGACGCCCAGGAGTGGGAAGCTCAGCGCGCAGAATACCAGCGGGTGACCGGCCTGTTCGCCGAGAGGGCGAAGCTGGAAGGCCTCATGGACGACGCGCGACGGCGCATCCAGGCCTTTGCGGACGAGATCACCTCCCTGCACATGGCAGTGGGGAAGGCGCTGGGCGCATACTCGCGCGTGCGAGTGGAAGCGGAGACGTCCGCAGCGGCGACTTTTGAGTGCCTGAGGGCGCTGGCCGCGGAAAAGCTGGGCTGGAGCGTGGAGAAGGCGCGCGACGTGTTTGGACGGAGCGCGGCTGAGCATGCCGTGGCGCACGGCGCCCCACACGTGGCTGCCATAGGTGAGCGCAGCTTGACAAGCAGCACTCACACAGCAGAGCGTGAGCAAGCAGACATGCAGAAAGCTAGGCAGACAAATGCTACGCTGTGCAAGTCCCTGGGCTCACCGCCGCTGACGTTGCAGCCGTTCCAGCTTGAGACAGGCTTGAAGGCCAGAGAAGCACTATGGCACAAATTTGGGATTGAGCACGAATGGTGGCCGATCGCGCTGCAGTGGTCTATCCCAGAAGCACAGCACATAGAGGTAGAAGCCCTCTCAGTACACGTGCCAAGACTGGGCACAACTCAATGGCCAAGCTTGAACTATGAGCAGCGCAAGCAGGCACTGTTGGGGCGTTACGAAGACCCCGCGGCCAAGCAGAGGGCCAGACATGAGTGGGACACCGTGCACTCAGACCCACTGCTTGAGAGCCCGCGTGACCTGTTTGAGCGCCTACGCACGCTCATCAGTCGCACAGCTGATGGCAGCAATGAGTCACTGCTGAGAAGTACTTTCTACCACTTGCAGCACAAAGAAATCCAAGTGGAGCTTGACAAGCTCGGTGACTTTCACGAACGCAGTCTGGAGGCCTCTGTGAACCACGCCCAGGCGTGCTGGCAAGCAGTGATTGACCAACTGCGCTCTGGCTCACGTGCAGGTGGCGCTGGACGCGCGGACAGCGCGCAGGCGGCTGCCTTGGTGGCGCAGAATGTGCCTGGCGTAGTGCAGATGACGCCGCCCATGGGGGCCAGCGCACTGCCGCAGCTGGTGGACCGACCGGCGCCTGGCACCGAAGCGCGCTACTTTAGCAGGCCCTGTATGGGCTGCGGCAAGTTCCTGCTGAAGTCTGGATCGGGACGCACGGACTGGCCTGACCACAACTTGCGCTGCACGCACCCCAAACGACCGGCGCCGACGACGCCACGCCGCCCCGGTGGGCGCGGTGACGGAAAGGGGCGCGGCGACAAGCGTACCAAGACTGAGCAGCCCACGGCGCCCGCGGCGCCTATGGACGCCGCTACATTGGCAGCGCAGACGCCCGACGTGAACGTGGACGGCCTCACGCCGGAGCAGCGCGGCATCGTGAGCGGGATGATCGCGCAGATGAAGCGCAGCAGCGGTAAGCCTGGGATGGTTCAGGCTGATGTGCCGGCTGCTCGCACACATGGGCAGCTAGGTAGCGCAGCGACGGACAAATCTGCGCACCATGACGTGTTGCCGCGTGCTGACATGCATGCTGAGCAGAATGTGCGACATGGCACTGCCGTACATGCCGACATGCATGTGCAGCAGTTGGGCATGAGCTCATCACCTGACATGCACCGTGACATACATGGCACGCAGACACATGCTGACATGCAGAGTGCACACATGACTGACATGCCACTACCACCCACAACTGCCACTGTCACACCCCAGGAAACTGAGGCGGTGGAGCAGCAGCTGGCGGGAGCCGCAGGACGCGAGTTGGCACACGCCAGCTTGTGCTGTGGCATGGGGGGATGGTCGGTTGGCTTTGAACAGGCGCAGCAACATGCAATGGGTTTGCGTGTGCGGACCGTGGCGGCGTGCGACATTGATGCGCAGATAGCCGCAGTGCATGGGCACCAGTTTCCGCAGGCAACCATGTATGTAGGCTCCTTTGAGGACGCAGCGTTTGTGACGTGGTTGCAGGAGCTAAAGCCAGATCTGGTGACTAACTCCCCACCATGCACAGACTATGTGAAGGGCATACTTGTTGACGGCGTTGCAGCGCGCCTCACAGAGGCCGCGGCACGCGTGGCAGTACAGCTGTCAGCACCCGTACACATGCTCGAGAATGTACCGCAAATGCTGAAAGCGCCGGCATACGATGCCGCGGTGACGCACTGGCAAGCGGCAAGGCACATAGTGTATGAGATGGTGCTGCGCGGAACGGACTTCACTACTGCCTGCTCGCGCAAGCGCGCGTACGTGCTGTCCAGAGCCGCTGGACCGGGTGCCATGGAGGCCCTGCAGCGCTTTGGCTGCATAATGAATGCGGTTTGCGACGATGCCGTCACGCTGACCATGCGACAGGTGCTCTCGCTGTCCCGCGCTGTGCACTCCGTGTTCTTGCGCCCACGCACTATGGGCAAGGCAAAATCACTGTATAGTGCTGACATGCCATACGGCAGCCCAGTACGACGCTGGCCTGGGAAACTGCCCAAGCGCGAAGCGTTTGTTGCACACCCACAAGACTGCGGCACGCTTGAGCATGCACATGAACTGACTTTGCGCGAGGCCGCACTGCTGATGACATACCGCCTGATGCTGCCACGGGGCAGTGAGGCGTTTGTGCAGTTGCTGCTTGCAAACATGGTCATGCCTGACGTGGCAGAAACGCTCTTGCTTGCGACGCATGCCAGCGGGCTGTTGAACTTGCCAGCCCCACATGAAGGTGAGCCTTGGATGGCGCGCGTCATACGGCACGACCGCAAAGCACCCATGCCGGAATGGCTGGCAACTGAATTGAGCCTGCTTGCCACTGACAACTCACCACCACTTGACTCACTGTCACCTGCTGCACAAGTGCTTGCCATTGTCAGACAGCGCCGCATTGGACAGGTAAGGCGACATGCCATTGACTCTATTCCCCAGCGCATGCCCGCACCCTCACCACAGTCACATGCCAAAGTTGAACTTGAACTTGAAGATGACGATGACATTGACGACCCAGACAGGGTGGCACCCGCGTTTGCATTGGCAGCACGACGTGCTGAGCTGAACGCGCAGATCGAGCGCATTGACTTGGAGGACGACGATGTGGCAGACGGCTGCGCGGACCAGCGCATACCCGTTGCACCCGTGGACATGCACGGTGAGCACTCAGTGAGCACACACAGCGGTGCTGTGAACGTTGCCACAGCGGAGGCTACCGCCACCACTGAGCTGCCCTCCTCACAGCAACGCATGGCACAGCCAGTGATCGGTCCGACAGGAGCGCCCACTAAACAGGTGTTTGTCACTACGCATGTGCGCGTGGCAGAGCCCAAACAAGTGGTTGAGCATCAGCTCAGCGCTATGGTCGATACTGGAGCTACAGTGACCATGATGAACACTGGCGCAGCAAGTCGCTTGCCCAGCGGCACCATATGCCCACTGCAGCCTGGAGACTACAACGCCGTACGGCTGGCTGACGGTGGCACGGTGCTGCCCATTACTGGGAAAGTTCACTCGGCGGTGAAGTTTGGTGATGAACTGCTGCGAGCCACGTTTTACGTGTGTAACTTGCCGGTTCAAGCCATACTCGGGAGTGACTTCATGGGCATGTACGGCTCTGTTGTGGACTACAAGCGACGCTTGTTTTGGCCTAGGGGCATGGACGCGGGCTGCCCTACTGCCAAACTGTGTGAGCAGCAGAATGCGAAGGCAGCTGCAGTGAGCGGCGCACTGGGTGTGACCGCACCGGGCCCGGCACCATACCGCCAGCCGAAGCCCCCACCACCACACAGAAGTGTGAACTTGACAGAAGAGACATGGCTGCAGCCTTGGAGTGAGCACCTGGTGGAGGTGACGATGTACCCACCATTGCAAGAGGTGCAAGAGTACGACGCACTCATCACACCACTGCAGTCACAATTGGGCAAGTCACTGCAAGAGCAAGGTGTACGGATCGCTCACACGATCGTGAGAGCAGCACCTGGCAGACCCATGTGGTTGAAGGTATCCAACATGACCGGGTTGCCGGTGCAGCTCAAGAAGCACACCCACCTCGGCATGGCGGAACCGACCACAGAGGAGAGCGTCATTGATCTGAATGGCGACTTGGAAGCACTGCGTGCTGAGCTGGACACGAAGCTCTTGGAACACACTGCCCGGCACGGTGCCACGGACGAAGCGCGACGCGCTGCGACTGAGGCGCTCCTCACACGAGAGGAGCCACCACCACAGCCGCCAGAGCGTGAGCACGCTCAAGCACCACGGAGCACGTTGTTCACGGCACAAGCAGTTGCTGACGCAGTGGCTGATGCCAAAGGCGCAGAACGCGCTGAACACGTGACAGAACACCCCTCTTACAGAAAGGTGACAGACCTATGCGGCGAAGAGCAGTTCAGGGAAATGCTCACCGTCGAAGTCAAAGAGGGAGGGGAGAAGAAGCGGGTGACAAACCCTGTGCTTGCGGAACGCGCGCCAGACGGCCGCGTGTGGGCTGATCACTTGATGGATGTGCTGTTGGAATACAGCATAATCTTTCCAAAGGATCCGAAAAACCCGCACGTGACGGCCAAGACGATGTTTGACGTGGACACTGGCGACGCAGCGCCGATCGCCGACAGGGTGAGACGCTGGTCCAGAGCGGAGGCAGACTATATCATTGACTGGGTGAAGCAGATGCATGCACGTGGACAGGTGGAGCCTGGGAAGGGCGCCTGGGCGTGCAACCCGGTGCTTGCATACCAGAAAGATAAAATCCGCTTCTGCGTGGACTTCCGCAAGCTCAACGCTGTGACGCGGCGTGACAGCCACGGCATTGGCAACATTGACGACTTACTGCACAAGGTGCAAGGAGCCGTGGTGATGTCTACACTGGACATGGCTGCAGGTTACCACCAGATACCACTGACAGAAGAGGCCAAGCCGAAGACTGCGTTCTACACGCCCGACGGTGGGCTGTGGCAGTATACGGTGTCGCCCTTTGGCCTGGTGAACTTGCCTGCACAATTCACGCGCATGATGCACGGCGCTCTGGGCGACGCCCTGGGCAAACATGCACATGTGTATGTTGACGATGTGATCATACACAGCCGATCAATGGCCGGTCACATTGCTCACCTGCGCGACGTGTTCGGACGTGTGCGCGACGCAGGGCTGAGCGTGTCATGGAAGAAGTGCCAGCTCTTCCGGTCTGAGGTGAAGTTCCTGGGGCACATTGTTGGCGCTGGTGGCATACGGCCCGACCCGGACAAAGTGAAGGCGATTGCTGACATGAGCAAGCCGCTGAACGAGCGCGGCGTGCCAGAAAAGCGCCTAGTGCAGGTGGCACTCGGACTGTTCAACTACTACCGACGGTATGTGCGCAACTTCAGCGCGTTGGCAGCTCCGCTGGTGGCACTCACCAAGAATGGCACCAGAATGGTGTGGTCCGCACGATGCCAGAAGGCATTCGACGCCTTGAAGAAGGCGCTGTGCGAGGCCCAACTGGTGATGCACCCCGACTTTTCCCTGCCATTTGTGCTCTACACGGACGCCTCCAAGGTGGCAACGGCCGCCGTACTGACACAGTACCGACCGGTTGACGAGCTGCAGAACCCGCTGCTTGCTGAGCACAAGCCCTGTGACACTGGGCGCAGGCGGCTGGTGGACGGACAGGTCACACGTGAAGTAGTGGTCGGGTACTACTCCAAGTTGAACTCTGAGTTGGACGCCAAGATGGGCGCCACGGCTCTTGAGTGCTTGGCAGTGGTGCTGGCACTGAACCACTTCAGACCTTACGTGTGGGCGCGGCCCGTGACGGTGGTCACGGATGCAGCAGCACTACGATGGCTGTTGACATTGCGCACCAATGAGGGGAAGTTGCTGCGCTGGGCCATGCGGCTACAAGAGTATGACATTACCGTGCAACATCGCCCAGGACGCGTGAACAGCAATGCTGACGCCCCCTCACGACTGCCGCAACAGACTGAACTTGACGCACCACGACTGGTGGAGCACGCTGACGAACAGTGGCCTGACGCCATTTACGACGCAAACACGCCACAGGCCGGTTGGCAATTTGCACAGGATAGCGCCACGAGCCGCGCCGTGCAATATGCTGACTTGCACGAGCCTGAGGGCATGGCGCGAGAGCGTCACACGCGTGCTGCAAGCGTTGCCTTTGCCCAGGGCTACGCACTGGTGCACGACGCTGGCAGGCCCTTCAAGTTCAATGAGCTCGCAGCCGCGACGACGGTACTCGAGCCAGAGAGCTTGATTGCACGCCTTGCGAGCATGACCGCGCGGCAAGTGGACTTGGTGCTGCAGCCCATGGATGAGCCCACAATGGACACGGAAATGGGTGAATGTTTTTACCTGAATACGCCGGGCACGTGCCTGGAGTACATGAACTACATGCTCGACGAGCTGTATGACAACATGATGCCACTGGCGTCGACGACGCCCGTGCCTGTGCCACGCAAGCGTGCGCGCTTGGACGTGCAGGGGCGCAAGCGCACTGCGGCGACAGCTGCACTGGACGCAGAACGGCCCCAGGAACGCGCTGCCAACGTGCAGCACGACGCTGCTGCTGACATGCAGCATGACACCACTGCCGACGCGCAGCATGGCGACACTGAACGGCGCCGCAAGACGGCGGTACCACGGCCTGACGTGCCTACACTGCAGCAGAAGGCACAAAGCGAACAGCAGCGGGTGACACCTGCGATGCTTGAACGAGACAAGCTTGTGCAACTGCAGCAACGTGACCCATATTGTGCTGCGATAATCCGCAGAGTGCAACACGGCGAACGGCCAGCCGACTCGGAGCTGAGCACGCACCTGATGTTTGCGGCGGAGCAGTACACGGTGGAGCAGGACGGACTGCTCGTGCACTTGGCCACGAGCAAGCCCAAACGCGGCAAAGTGCTCGTGCAGAACGTGGTGCCAGCAGCGCTGCGACCGCTAGTGCTGAAGCTGTGCCACGACGACGCCACGGCTGGACATGCCGGCATAGCGGCGACGCTCGCTATCATGTTTGAGCGCTACTTTTGGCCTGGCATGGCAGAAGATGTGCGTGCATACGTGCTTGGCTGTGTGATATGCCAGCAGAACAAACAAGCACATACCACGCGCTACAGAATACAATCCATGCCACCCCAGCGCATGTACCAGCGACTGTGCCTGGACTTGGTGCAGCCTGGATGCAAGTCTGCAGAAGGGCACAACTACATACTGACAACGGTAGAGGCCCGAAGTGGCTTCGTGTGGTTGTTTGCCCTGAAAACGAAAGAGGCCGGCCCGGTGGCTGAGTGCCTCTTCCACATCATGCTTGAGCTTGGTTGCCTGATCGAGGAGATCATAACCGATCTTGGCAATGAGTTCATAGCTGGCGTGGTGCACGACTTGTGCGTGCTGGTGGAGACACGCAGACTGACGACCAGCGGCTACCATCCGCAGACTAACGGGGTGTCAGAGCGCATGAACGCGCGCATCCTGCAGGCACTGCGCATGTGGGCGGACAGACGCGGAGCCTCATGGCACACGCATTTGGAGGTTATACAGGCCGCGCTGCGTTACACGCCGCGCGACGAGACGGGCCTGTCACCCTTCTTTTGTGTGTATGGAAGGGAGGCAACGCTGCCACGCGCGGTGACTGATGAAGGGCTTGACAGGCCCATGTCACTCCACAGGGAGGTGGAAGAACGCCTGGCCATGATGAAGCTTGCAGAGCAGGTGGTCAGCGACGCTTTTGGAAAGCGGCTGGCACGCGTGGCCAAGCAGAATGAGGCGGTACGCAGAGCGCTGAACGTCGCGGTGGGCGACTGGGTGCTGGTGCGCTACCACGCGCCCAAAGACGAAGCGGCGGAAGCAGGCGTGAAGCTACAGCCTAAATACACTGGCCCGTGGCAAGTGATTGAGCAGGCTGGCGACACGGGACTGGCCTTTACCTGCCGCATGATGGGCAGACGCGTGTGCAGCAAGCCGGTGCACGTGGAACACATGAAGCTGTTTCACACACAACCACCGCACCTGCGCGTGCAGACGCCGCCGCCACCACTGGCGCCGGAGCAGCTGAAGGAGCTGCCGGGGAGTGAGTGGCTTGAGCGACTGACAGACAGAATGGCGGTGCAGCCGGACGGCGGCTGGAAGTACCGCTACATGCTGGAAGACGGCGAGACGCCGAGCCAGTTTGTGACAGAACAGTACATGCTGCAGGAACTGCATGTGCAGCCATGGGTGCTGGACACGTTCCACGCACTCTATGAGTTGCGGCATGAGGGAGATCTACCCGCGTACGCCAGACGACCGGAACCGCCGCCAGCGCGACGACGCACGGTGCAGGAGGCACTGGGAATGATTCCCAGCGGCACGGTCATCGCACGAGAGTGCCAGGAGCCCGGTGGGCCTGTGCACCTGGTGTGGGGCACGGTGAGCGGGTACCTACACCCATACTGGCGCGCTCGATACGACGATGGTGAGTGGGAAGAGTTGAACCTCACGGAGGCGCGACGCGCCGTGGCCCTAGCGCAGACCGCGCGGGAGCGAGCACAGAGTGCAGGCGACACCGCAGGCAAGCCAGACCTGGTGATGCGGACCTGCCCTGCCCTTCCGGCAAATTTTGGGCCTGACAACATTGGAGACTACATACGGCTGTACAGCGAAAGCACAGGCTGGTGCCGCGGACGCATTGTGCAGGTGCACAGCGCCACGCGAGGCAAGGTCGTGCTGGACGTGCTGTGGCCAGGCAAGAAGGCGCCTGAAGTGCGCCGAGCCCTACGTGTGGGATACTACACAGTGAATGAGAATGCGCCGAACGAAGCGCCGGTCATGCCCAAGAACGGTGCATGGAACCTTATGACAATGACGCCTGACGTGGCAGCAATCTCGGGAGCGGTGGCGCTGATGCTGGAACAAACAGCCGAACTGAGCGCCCTGTTCGCTGAGCCCGCCGACGCCTAACACTGTTTGAGAGTGACAGCCAAAACGGCGACTCTCGCGCACGTAGAGTGGACCCCGCTCGCGTGCGGCACACCGCACTGTATTTTTGCATGCGAAGTACTAACGTACATGTACGCGGTGAGCGACGGTGGTGGTGTTGGAGCGACTGGCAGCTTGTCACAGTGCTGATCCCAAGCTGACGGTGTGACGCCGGGGACGGCGTCTACTTGAAGTAAGGGGGAGCTGTTGCAGGGTGTTAGCCGCTTGTGGGGGGTCTATGATGAACAGCCAGTAGGGGTTTGTCCCCAGTCTTGAAGTTCAACTTGAAGCTAAGTGGCGAGTCAGGGGTGCCCGCACCACTGATTGGCTACAAACAATCCACCTTCAACATGACGGCAGAAGCCTGTTGGCAGCACTCTTGGGTGCTGCTGGTGGTGCCTCAGTGCCTTCATCTGTCTGGCTGGTGGCTTCAAGCATAGGACAAGCTGGCTGTCTGAGACCCTCCCCAACACCACCTGGTGCTCACCATCAACTCCTCGCCAAGTCCGTCAGCAGGCCAACAGGTGAAATGCAGTGCTGTGTAGCTGTAGCGTGTCTTCAAGAAGCCCTTATTTTGTGAAAACTGGCACATCGAGGCAGCTTGAACCATGCGCATCCGCCTAGTGGTAGCACAGCCCCGGCTGGCAGAGCCGCCCGCCACCCCCAGTCACTACGGTGCGCTGGTACGCCCACTCCGTGCCCGAATTCGCACTCAGCCACACAATTGGTGTAAAAGCGTTTGGCCACACACGCTGGCAACAAACGCCACCGCCCGTGCGATTTAGCGCACACAGCCCCACCAGTCCCGCATAGGCACGACGCTCTCGCCTATGCTCCTGCAGCGTTTGCTGCTACTCCCTAGTGATTGCACTCCGTGGTTACAGCACGGTGGCGGACTGCCTTCACACAGCCGCTGTGTTGTAGCCCATGTTGTTTCTCTGCGCTTTTGTGGGAGTCGCGCCCCACTGGTGGCTAGCCTACCAGAGCCTGGCGATCGACCTGGCTCGAAGCTGTTGTCGCACCACACGCACGGTGGCCACAGCACGCACCCTAGCCCAGTGTGGCTGTTGGCCGCTGCCCGCACGGCAGCTAGCCACCTTACTGCTGAAAGCCTAACCACTTGCAGCCGTGCTGCTGACCCACAGCAGCTGCAAGTGGCAGAACACTGACACGACGTGTTGGTTCACGGACCTACGCTAGCAGGGTGACACCCCCTGGTCCAACCACATGTGAGCGTGTGCCCCGCCACATGTGTGGTGTTATGTGATGCCCTCCCAGCCGTCTCCCTTTTGTGAAAAGGGGGGGGAGCAGCATCTGGTGCAGCTGCAGAAGGCGCCAGCGCAGTTGCTTTGGCACAATGTGGTACGCTGCCCTGGCCAGGCGCGCACTACACTTGTGTCGCGTGTTGTCGTGCGTACGGCCGCAACGACAGTCGCAGTGGTGCAGAATTAACTGAAGGGCACTAGGCTTAGCAGACACGACTGAGCCATGCACTATGCTTGTGGCACACTATGCACGACGCGCAGTGGATGCACATAAGCCACGGTGACGCAGCATGACTTGTGTGACAAGATGCCGCAGTGGCGCTGGGCAGCGCTGTGTTGTCACCACTTTGGTGCTGGTTCATACTTGACTGTACAAGGTGCACTAACACGCTCAGGTGGTGCATCCGGGTCTTTGACTGCCTGCTGCCAACAGGTGAATGTCGGACGCTGAGCAGGAGCTGG
>JAULBY010055138.1:0-11217 GCA_032358315.1 Ophiocytium majus
GCAAGGTTGGTGCCCCTTCAACAGACGGCTGCAGCAGCAACAACAGCAAAACAGTGTTGACACCAACTGCAGCCGACGCACGCACTGCGCTGCCCGGCCCGGGTAGCAGGAGGGCGGCACTGCTGCTGCTACTGCCGTCAGTAGCCAGCGCGCCACTGCCGGTGCATCCCCGGCGCCGCAGTCGCCACTTGCAAAAAATCCGGCGATGTTTGTATAGCGAGCTCGCCAACTTTACGGCACAGGGCTCATAAACTGCATTGGTCCACTGTGCGTACGGAACAGAGCTCCCAAATGCTGTACCAGCAGCAGTACCGCAGCCCATGTAATGCTCACGCGACCAATTCTGCTGCAAAATGAAATCAGCCGTGCACCACGTACAACACTACCGTTTGCGTAGCAACCTGACACGCAAGTACGAAATTATCTTATCTGCACTGTCACGCACCTGCGTGCCTGCAGCTCTTTGAGGACATAGGGCACTCCACCGTCGCGCGGCACCAGCTGCGCAAGCACCTGGTGGCCGCGCCCAGCAGCGTCGCGAGCACGTGCGTGCTGGAGCGCGTGCACAAGCAGCTGCACGCGGACAGCCTGGCGGCAATGGCGGCGGGCTTTGACGGCAGCGGCCAGCTGGGGCGCCGCGTGGAGGACACACGGTGCAACGAGTGCTGCCGCCACTTTGACCCGTCGCTGCCTGGCACGGCGCAGCTGTGCAGGTGAGCAGTTGTTCCTTTCTGGGTGGGCATTTGTGCGCTCTGCCGTGGCTGCCGCAGGTGCGGTGTGTTTTGTTGTGCAGCGCGCATGAATGCGCTACGTTGTTACGCTGCTGCACAGCGCGCCAGTATGGGGCAAGTGGCCGCTGACAAGCCAGCAAGTCGTGAAAGGTGCTCAGTCCAGCCTGGCTGTGTACTGTCCATAAAGTCAAAATGACACTGCGCTTATGCGCTCCTGCGCCATCATTGCTGTGTCTCGTGTCACGTTTTCAATAGTGGTGAACTGGCTGCCAGACTGTTGCCGCCATGCCAGTACTCAACTGTGGCATCGTCTACACTGTGCATGCGCACGCGTGGTCAGCGCCCATGTGTGCACCGCCGTCTCTTGCTGACTTCCCAACCTTTTGCTACTTGTTGCCCTTTTTTGTGCTGACGCCCACGTGCGAGCAGCCACACAGTTGGCTCCCAGGTGCTCATATTCGTTCCGGTCCTGAACACATGGGCTGTTTGGTGGACCTGCTGCGGCCGCCATCGAGCCATCACTATCTATAGGAAATGATGATAGACAGCACGCCCACCGGGGATAGGCGGTTTGTGGCTGGTGGCAGCAAGCTCGATTGCTGCCCATTTACTGGTCAGACTGTGCCCCCGCCAATTCCCTCCCACTAGGTTTACTAGCGCTGCGGGTGGCTGCTGGCTGCTGCAGCTGCAGCACTTGTTGTCGGATGGTTGCAGCGCGCTGCGATGGCAAACCCATTTGCCAGGTGCCGTCGATGAGAACGCCGGCCCAGCATGCCACAGAGTGTAGGGATGTTGTGCAGGAGTGCCTTGCCGGCTGTAGTTGGCACACTCACTGATATGTGTACAGATGCAGGGACCTTTAAGGCTGTAGGGGCACACACACACACACGGGGTGAGTGATGTCATCGTCCATGGAAGGGCACTGAGGAACTGAGGAGTGCAGCATGTCTCTGTACTCAATATATCATATGTCCGGAGTGCTTTCCCATCATGCGCGTATTTCTTTGTTTGCCTCAGCGGCGTGGCTTTTATCTTGTGTCCTTTTGTGCGCAGCATGACTCCACATGCACCCATGCTGCAGCCAAGCACCCGTAGGCAGTAGACCGCACCCTAAAACGGGTAAAACGGGGCGTGTTTGCCGCTGCCACTCTGGGATTGAGCAGCGCCGTTCGATGTAAAGCACAGAATCGGAGATGTTACTAGCTCAAAGTGGTGTCTGTCACGGGCCGTGCTAGCCAGTGCACATTGGTGTCGACACATGTTGTATTGGAGAGCCTCATGCTGCTCAGCAGAGCTCTGCACCGCACTGTGTTGCTGAGCTCAGCACATACACACAGCATGTCCTATGCTCAGCAGAGATCAGGCTTGTGTTGCTGAGCTCAGCATGACATACGCACTCGAACTGCCGCTCTGAAAGATCTTGAAAGAGAGGCACTTGTGCAGCACGTGTTGGCGGAGGCAGGAGGCACCACTGCAGGCCCGGCAGGCAGTCTCACTGGCCCAGTGGGCGCACCACCGCCAAGGATGACGCTGGTGCAGCTGCAGCGGTTGTCCGGGCGGCCCGCCATGCTGCGGACCCGTGCCTTGGTGCACACGGCTCGCCGCGGAATGGCTACTGGCGTAATCTCAACGGGGAAGGTAGCGACGCCACCTTGTGCCGCTGCAGATGGCGCTCGCCTGGGTGCACTAGCGCGAGCTGGGACGTTCGGGCATCCTTGCTGCACCGCACACATGTGCTGTGCTTTCCGCACCAGGCAGCTTTGCGCGCGCAGCTCAATAAAACATCGCTCTCTCTTTGTGCCTGCTGACTGCTCGCCTCTGTCCTACCCTGCAGCCCCCGTTCAAGAAGATCATGGCAGCTAACCGCGGCGAGGTCAGTGCAAGCTCCGGCACGCACGCATGGCATTCAACACGGCCGCCAACTTTCTGCCTGCCGCTGCCGCTTTCCCCCGCGCATCCAAGGCTCGCCGTTTGCCCAACGTGACATGGCGGTGTCTGGAGTTTGGGTCCCGCCACTGACCTTGTTACCACTGACCGCTGCCGATGCCTGCGCCTGTCCACACAGATCGCGGTTCGCATCATGCGTGCCGCCAACGAGCTGGGCATGCAGACGGTTGCCCTGTTCTCCAAGGAGGACCGCTTCACCCAGCACAGGCGAGCATGAACACAACGGCGTTTGGTGCCATTGTGTACTTGAAGTACCGACACGCATGGTGCTTGGGCGCCGCGGCTAGGATTTCGTGACTCCTGCTGCACCTATGCAAAACACAAGCTGGAATGCACATGGTACACTGTGCTACTCCCTCGCTTGCCGCCACCGATTGCGCCGCAGCTGCTGGTGTCTGCCGCCGCACTTCAACTTGGGTTGCAAACGGTGTACACATGGTACACTGTGCTACTCCTTCGCTTGCCGCCACCGATTGCGCCACAGCTGCTGGTGTCTGCCGCCATACTTCAACTTGGTTGCAAATGGTGTGTGTCGGGCCCCCAGAGTGCCATCACACACCCCTTGACACTGTTTGACACTGTCTAGTGCGTGCGTAACTGACTGCGGCGACAGGTACAAGGCGGACCAGGCATTCCTGGTGGAGAACAAGTCCCCTGTGGGCGCGTATTTGGACATCGAAAAGATAATTAGAATAGCCAAAGAGAACGGCGTTGAGGCCATCCACCCTGGCTATGGCTTCCTCAGCGAGAACGCCAAGTTCGCGCAGGTACGCACGCACTGCTGCAACGCTCGTGCTGCTCATAATCATTCACCATCACAGGCTTGCACCGCCCAGAGCACCAAGCAGTTCTGCCTTTTTTTTGTAATAGTGACGCGCTTGTGGGGTATATTTGTTGGTGCGCAAACCTCTATTGCTGACGCACTCCAGTGCTGGCCACCGCTGCTGTGGCTCTTGCGCCGTGCGTGATGCTGTTGCCTGCTGGCAGGCATGCAAGGACAATGGCATTGTGTTTGTCGGCCCTACTCCCACCAACCTGGCTACTTTCGGTGAGTGCCGTTCACTTCCTGAAATCCCTACCAGCCACCAGCACGAATGTTGGCCTGGTGTGCTTGTTTTTGCCTGCTTTATAAGGTTGCCACACAGTAGCGCTCCCACCAGGGACACAAATGGTTACTCGTGGTTGAACACATGGTGTGCCTGCTGCTGTCAGCCCGTTGTGCTGTTGCACAGCACAACTGCACCAATTGCAGAAAGCAAACATGCCAGTTGCGTACGCGTTCTGTGGAGCACTGCCATGGCGTGGCCTGAGGCATCCACTGCAGCTATCATGGCACGGCATGCGCATGCTGTCCCTTTGCTCGCTTATGTTTGTGTGCTGTACCCTTTGCCGCTCCCAGGTGACAAGACCGATGCCCGTGAGCTAGCGGAGAAGGTTGGAGTGCCCCTGGTGCCAGGTAAGCACTGTGCACACTTCTACGCAGGCCCAAGGCACTCAGTTCGCCGGCGACTGCCGCCGCACCTTTGTATCAATGTTGCAGACCTTTTCTGCTTCCACAACATATCATTGGCCCACAAAACACGGCACACCCCGCAAGAGGAGACCTTTTTGCTCTAAGGCGGCTCTTTTCATAGTGCGGTGCCCGACACGCTACATGACTCTATATATATATGTGCGTGTATTCGTTTACAGTGCAGTCGCCATTCAGTGCGGGGTAGTGTCACCCCCTGGCACCGCGCGCTAAAGCAAGACCCGCACCAAATCAAATAGGGCAGTGTGTGGTATTTATGCAGTTTGTACAGAATCATGTGGTCTGTCACAGGTCCCTTGACCCCGCATTAAACAGCATATCACACTAAATCAAAGCGCACTAAATCGCAAGTGCACTGCACTTACAAATAAATACTACCACTGTACAATACATCAATACCAAATAAATAAACAGTTGGCAATGTCATTGTCGGCATGTGCGCGAGTCAATTCCTTTGGGGTTTTGGCTGTTTGACAGTACACCGCGTTGCACCACGACAGCACAGTACATGCAAATGTTGAAGGTTTCATGAGTTTTTCCTGCATGTTGGCACTGCTTTTCCATAAAAAGCATGCATGCGCCCCACGCTCCATCAACCACCAGAGCCGATTGGTACACACAAGCCCTTCAGCCTTCGCACTCTCATCAAGCCTGCCATTTGCTGCAGAGTGCTGCCATGTTTTATCTCTCACACATGAGACACCGGTTGACACAGTGCTTGCCTGTGGTCTGTGGCTGCGCAGGCACGCCTGGCCCGGTGACCACCCTGGATGAGGCGCGCGCCTTCATTGACTCTGGCGTTGGCTACCCCGTCATCATCAAGGCTGCCTTCGGGTAAGGCGTGGCTAGCCACAACGCCACCTCTGCTGGCAGGCGACTGCTGTACCATGGCGGTGGTTCGCAGATGAGAAGCTACAAGTAAATAGAGTACTTCCAGTACACCAATAAACACACTTGGAAGTACCGGTATACTCCTATGATTACCATTCCAGTCCATGCTACCTCACCTGCTTCCCATAGGCGGCATTGTTCATGCTGCCATTCTAAGCAGACTTTCATCAGCCCCACTCACAAGCATGATTTGGGGTTGCATGTGTGACTTGGCATAATGCCGCGCTATTAAGTAGTACAGTAGTATTTCCTTAACATTCCTTGTACATGACTCAAGTGCACAACATTCCTGGCAAAATGCCTTGTTGCTTTTAAGGCAAGGTGCGCAATGCTGCCCGTACTTACCGTACCTGGCTGAACTCAATGGGGCCAGCTCAACCACTGGCGCCTAGATCTACAGTACACTAGTAGAAGTAGAATGCAGAAGCAGTTTGCCCCTGGCCCTCACACCTTTCCGAAGCAGCAGGCCACAAGTGGCACTGCATAGTAGGCAGCACGCTTATAATTGTGTGTGCGTTCGTGGGTGGTTTTGGCGCGCAGCGGCGGCGGCCGCGGCATGCGCGTGGTGACGAGCGCCGACAAGCTGGAGGAGAACTTCCAGCTGGCAACCTCGGAGGCCAAGGCCGCCTTTGGCGATGGCTCCATCTTCATTGAGCGCTACGTCAACAAGCCGCGCCACATCGAGGTGCAGATCCTGGGCGACGGCACCGGCAACGTCGTGCACCTGTATGACAGGTATGTGTGGCGGTTTGTGCGCTGTTGACACGGTGACAGCACTTGAGACGCTCTGCGGTGTGCAAGGCGGGCCGTGTGTGTGTTTTTTTGGCGCTTGCAACGGCGAGCACATCAGTGACATGCCTGATAAAGTTTTGTGCACGTTAAATGTTGCAAGGCATGCGAGCATGTCGTGGCTGGGCCCAAAATGCTTGCCTTTGGCCACCAATCGCAGCAAATAGTGTAGGCATCACTGTAGTGCCATTCCACAGAATGCGAGCATGACGCCTATTCGTTTTTTGCAAGCGGATGAAAAGAAATAAATATTAGCCAGTGGCCATGTTTCGCCACATGCCCGACACTTGCACACCTGTTAGCAGGTGGGCTTACCCACCTCCAGTCACCAGCTGCACCATCACTGGCGCGGTAGCCCAATCCCATGCCACATGGCACCCGCGGCCGCAGCGACTGCTCCGTGCAGCGCCGGCACCAGAAGTTGGTACTATGTGTATGTGTACAAACATACATAACTAAGCATTGTTATTTATGATGTGTTTCATGTATGCATTGTAGTATGTGTTTGATGCATGCATTTTAGTACGTGGTTCATATATGCATTGTAGATATGTGTTTCATGTGCGCAGGGACTGCCCGTGTAGCGCCGCCACCACATACCAGATGTATGCAAGTACTTCAAAAGTACATGTACACTCCAACAAACATATCACTATGCATGCTCAATATGTGTTTCATGTGCGCAGGGACTGCTCCGTGCAGCGCCGCCACCAGAAGGTGGTGGAGACGGCGCCCGCCATGGGCGTGGACCCCAAGACGCGCCAGGCCATGCTCGACGACGCCATGCGCCTCACCAGCACCGCAAACTACCTCAACGCGGGCACCGTGGAGTTCCTCGTGGACAAGCAGGGAAACTACTACTTCATCGAGGTGGGTGCACGCCGGGCGGCGTGCAGCATGGCGGCGGATTTTCTGGGGGGGGGGGGGCTCTGCTGAGGAGCTGCAGGAGGGAACACGTGTGTGTGTATGCCAAGAAATGCGGCGGCTGTGCCGGCCAGCACGCCTTAGTTGCCTCAAGCAGGGGTGGAACTGATCATGGTTGTATATTTGCGTCGGGTGACCACGCGGACCGCTCTCATGCGGCAGTGCGCAAGGCGCCTGCGGCACTGCACCCACCGCTGCACGTCGCCGTCCGCCGCCGCAATACCACGCAGGTGAACCCCCGCATCCAGGTGGAGCACACGGTGACGGAGGTGGTGACGGGCATTGACCTGGTGCAGTCACAGTTCAAGATTGCGTCCGGGCAGAAGCTGACGGACCTGGGTCTGACCCAGGACAAGATCAGCGTGCGCGGCATTGCCATGCAGTGCCGCGTCACCACGGAGGACCCGGCGCGCGACTTCACGCCCGACACGGGCACCATTGAGGTGTTCCGCTCCACCGGCGGCTTTGGCATCCGCATTGTGAGTGCTGTGTGTGGGTGTGGGTGTGTGGCGCACTGGGGGAGTATTACCAGATGTATTTTAAACCAAGTAGTTAAGACAGCAGCAGCAGTAGCAGTTGCGTATCGCGGTGCGCTGAGCAGCAGTGTCATGGGGGTGTTGGTTCCACAGGCAGGCATTCAAAAGTGGTTGGGTTGGCGTAACATGCTACAGCATCAGTTCTGCTTCCCTGGTCCCTAACACTCGTTGCGTGTTTTGGCAAACCACAGTCGTCTGTTTCACCCGTTGTTTGTGCTTTTAGGCCAGCTGTGACACGGGCAAGCACTGGCCCCCCAAGAAGCACGCTTGTGCCAAAAACGTGCCAGTAACTCCCAGGTCTAGCACCCCTGCCTCTGCAGCAGCACCATACTTGTGGCCCGGCCCGGATTTATTGCCACCATGGCTGACCCTTCCTTCCAGCCAATTGTTGCGGACCACCGCTGGCCTCAAGGGGGGGTGGCCAGACTTTTGCGCCGGGCAGCGGTTGACCATGAATAAGATTGAACCACATGAAAATTATATCAAATGGTGATGGCGAGGAAGATGGAAGCACGTCTCATCTGTCTCCTGCACCCCAGACTGCCCACCGTGGCTAGAACTTGGAGTTGAGTTTTACTTCTGAAGTATTGAATGAAAAGCCAACCCCTCATTGCATGAAACAGAAAAACTGTATCATGATGTAAAAGCACGTATGGCTGGCTTTGTCCGTGCAAGCGGCATGGTTCAACAACAGTCATTCAATGACTCAATTGTCAGTTGCAGGAGACATGGTTCGATGTTCCTCACCAGTTACCCAAAACCTGGAATTAGGTTTTTTACTCAGAGCCTGGTTCAATTTTCCTCATTACGGTGGGATGAAAGGCCCTTCCTCAGGCGCCAACCCGTCATTCAGCAGCTCTGCTGAGCCTGTTGTTCAGTTTCGTTTTGGCCCACCTATCAAGCACAAGAGAGCTGCTTTGCGGACACAATGCATGGAGCGCCACCGGCAGCCTGCGCCCTGCCTAAAGTGCACAACACTAGCGTAGGCGATGAAAATGCTGGCCGGTAGCATGGAAGTGCCTGCTTGTTGGGCATGAGTGTGCCCTGTGTGGGTGATGGCCAGGCGCGCATCCACCCATGCAGCATTCAAAGTTGGGCTAGTTTTGGCACTTGCGCAGATGCAGTGCAACTCGGTGTACCAGCGCTCAATGCGCACTTGCTAAACATGTGCGCATGTACATATTAAGTGTACAACTTGAAGTACATGCATCAAAGTTTTGTAAACATGGTTTAACGGCATTTACTGCTCCTTTTCCTGGTAAAGTGCACGGCACCGCAAACACCTGACTCACCACAAGACACACGTGCACAGTCCACACTCCACCCGCGCCCAGCATCACCACCAAACACTCAGCCCCCACACACACATCCTGCCTGCACGGCCGCCCACCTGCTCACTCCCACGATGCGCCTCCGAATGCCTCTCACGCCCTCCAACCATGCAGGACGATGGCCCCGGCTTCCAGGGCGCTGTGATCAGCCCCTTCTACGACTCGCTGCTGATGAAGGTGACGGCGCACGCAATGACGCGCCGCGACTGCGCCGCCAAGCTCACGCGCGCGCTCAAGGAGTTCCGCGTGCGCGGCGTCTCCCTCAACAAGGTGCGAAATGTGAAATACGCTTCAGCTGTGGCTGGTGCTGCCGGGTCAGCGCCGCCGCGTGTCTTCTGGGCGCCGAGGCACCGTGGCTGTCACCGCTGCTGGCTGCCGCTCTGCTGCTAGCCTTTGCGCGGTGCCCGTCAGTCAGGCCGCGCATAGCGTCCTGCTGCGGTGGCTGCGCAATCTCGCACGGTAGGCTTTGTCACATGCCATAGTCATACACGCCATAGCTCCCTTGAACGGGCTCGCACGCTGCCATCCCCAGCGATGCAGCTCTGTACTAATGCGAAATCCACCGCTGCCTGCTGCCGCCCCGGCCAGTCCTTCCTGCTGGGCGTCCTGTCCCACCCCGACTTTGTCGACGGCACCGTCGACACGAGCTTCATCGCCGAGAACCCGCAGCTCCTCGCCCCCATGCTCGGCTCCAACCGTGGCTCCAAGCTTCTCAAGTACATTGGCGACGTGGTCGTCAACGGACCCCCCAAGGCGCTCGGCGCGGTGGGCGGCCCCCCCAGTGCCGTTGACCCCCACCTCCCTGAGCTGTCGCCGGTGCAGCGCTCGGGCCCGAGCCTTCGCGAGATTTACGTGAACAAGGGGCCCGACGCGTTCGCCAAGGCCGTGCGCCAGCACAAGGGGCTGCTCATGACGGTGAGAGCGGTTGCGGTTGCACAAGTGTTTTTCTGTGTGTGTGTGTGTGGGGGGGGGGGGGGTTCTCTCTCTCTCTCGCTCTCTCTCTCTGTGTGTGTGTGTGTGTGTGTGTGTGTGCTTGCCGTTGTGCTGGGCTGTGTGGCCGTCGCTCTCGTAGGGCGACGCAGGAAAGTCGGCGGCCGCTGCTGTGGTGGTGAGGTCGGTGGCGTGTGGGTGACAGGTGGTGGAGGCAGTGGCGGCGTTGCGCCCGCAGTGATGGTGCGGGGGGCTAGTGTTATGGACACTGTGCCTTACCGGCGCCCTGGCTGTGTGCTACACATGCACTGCGAGGCAAACCATTTCACTGCAATCGGTGGCTGACCGCGGCAGGGCAACGCATACTGGCTTACCACCGGCTGCTGCGCTAGTGATTCGCCTGGCCGCACCACTGAGGCTCGTGTCGCTGTGTTGTCCATTCACTCTACCAGCTATAGGTATTTTACACACCATGCAGGGTTAGCTGCTCACACGAGTGTACTCTCTATGATGTGCGGTGGTGACACGTGCAGGACACCACCTGGCGCGACGCCCACCAGAGCCTGCTGGCGACGCGCATGCGCACCATCGACATGCTCAAGATTGCGCCCGCCACGCGCACGGCGCTGGCCAACGCCTACTCCCTTGAGTGCTGGGGCGGCGCCACGTTTGATGTGTCCATGAGGTGATCACACTACCCCTATGACTGGCGCGCTAGTGGCAGCAGCCGAGTCACGCCTGTATGCGGTGGTTGAGCAGCAGAGCACAGTTAGCTGCCCTTGCGTGCAGGCGCTGCAGAAATTGGCCGCTGGCATGCGCCATTTGTCACGTGCGCGGCGCATGCCGCTTGGACGGCTGGTGCAACCCACAGCATCCAACTCGCTTGTTTACACGCGCCGCTCCTGCCTGCATTGGCGTGCACCTTGCGCACACAAGCCATTACGCCCTCCTGACTGTAAACATCACTAGCCTGTCATCTCTGCAAGAAGTCAGTCACGCCCAGCTTCACAGCCACCCGTGCTCACACACCAGGCCCACTGTTTGTGATGCGGCAGGTTCCTGAGCGAGTGCCCCTGGGACAGGCTGGCGCGCCTGCGCGAGGCGGTGCCTGACATTCCGTTCCAGATGCTGCTGCGCGGCGCCAACGCCGTGGGCTACACCAGCTACCCCGACAACGTGGTGTACAGGTTCTGCGAGCAGGCGCAGAAGACCGGCATGGACGTCTTCAGGTACTGTCGGAACGCAGTTGTCTGACCAGGTGATGTTGTAATTGCAGCAGTGCCTGGCCTTGGTGACGCTGCATAGCAAATGGCACGGTTGTGCTTACACCATGTGCGCCACAGCAGCTGCTTGGAATTGGGACCCGCCATCCCTGTATGTGAGGGATACCGGTGCTGCGGTGGCAGCACAATGGGGGGCGGGGAGTGGCAGCGAGTGTCACATACCGGTGCCGCGGTGGCAGCACAATGGGGGCCGGGGAGTGGCAGCGCTGCCAGGGGGTTGTTGAGCGGCCTGTGGTGTCGGACTGACCAGCTGGGGTCCTGACAAGTACCCGCAGGCCCTTGCGCTGTCCAGGGGCTGTCCAGTGGCTGTGGGCTGCCTTGCAA
>JAULBY010055149.1:0-11216 GCA_032358315.1 Ophiocytium majus
GGCGGCCGTGCTCAGCGGCGCGCAGCCGTGCTGCTGCGCACTGGCGCCGGCGCGCGCGTCCATGGCCGCGGCGGTCGCCAGCACCAGGTCCCACGCGGGCGTGCCGAGCGGCAGCACGCAGGACTGTGCGTTCTGCATGGCCTGGGGGTGGGTGTGTGGTGGGTGGAGTGCGCGTGGGTGAACCGTGGGGGGTTGTTGGTGCGCGTGATGCGGGTGGTGCGGTGGCCTTGTGCCTTGTGTGGTGGGGTGCGGGGGTGTGGATGGGATGGGGCGGGGTCGAGTATGCGTGGGTGGAGTGTGGGGGTGTGGGTGTGCGGTGCGTGTGGGTGCGTGCCTGTTGGCGGTGGACGGCATGCCAAATTACGCGCAAGACTACCAGTTTTTGACCACCATGTTGTATGGTGAGTGATGCACCTGGGTGCGCACTTCCTGGAATGTGACCCTTGCTGCTGTCGGTGTGCAAGCGTTAAGGTGCTGCAGCATGGCTAACAGGAAAAGGTTTACGATGTCCGCATTTGTCTGCATCACAGAGCAACAAAAGCTGATAAGTGGCTAACAGCAGCAACGCCAGGCACACCATCACCGCCACCACCGGCACCAGCAGTACAACCTCCAGCAGCTGGTGCACAGCACCTGGAACCGCCCTTGTTGCTGTGTGTTTTCTTCCTATGCCAGTCAGGCGTTGTGGCCCTATGCAGTTCGTCAAACCCACCTGGCACCAGGTTTCGTCATCCGCTCCGCTGCCATCCGCGACCTCCCTCACAGCACTGGCACCAGCAGCAGCCTGACTCTCAGCTGGCCACTGACAGTCCGCGACGGTGCCCTGCTGCTCCATGGCGGCGATCCAGGCATCATCATCCGAAGAATCAGTGCCCCGGCAGTCCCGATCGCTTCCCTGCTTCGCCACCATCTCAGGAAGCGTGTGCGCTGCTGCTGGTGTCAAAAAGTTGAGGCACAAGGCAGCTGCTGGTGCACAAGCTGCCGGAAGTGTTGTTGGCACCCCGCAGCAGCGCGAAAAGGCACCGCCACCCTTGTGCGGCACAGCAGCGCACGCTCACCAGTAAACAGCACTGCAGCGTGTGCATGCCGGTTTGCCGAGCAACATCTGAAGGGTGTTGAAGTTTGTGTATTTGTTGATGTTTTGCTGTTGAAGTTGGTGTTGAAGTTGTCCGTGCGCTGTACCGACGCGCGTGGGGCTGTGGCAGCAGGCGCCGAGGTGACGGACACGCTTGCCAGTGAGCGGGGGGGCGATGCGTTGGCGCGTGCTACTGCGGCCGGTGGGGCCGTGACGGAGGGTACGCATGCAGCTGCGCACATGGTGGGCACGTCGCCGGCGTGCGCCGTCGCCACCGCTGGCGCCGTGTGTGCTGCGGAGCGCACGGTGGGTGTGCCGCCGGCAGACGCTGCCCCTGCCACTGACACCTGGTGAGCGAGCGGGTTGTGCGTGCGCCGAGGGCGGAGACATCAGCGTGTGGTGCGCCGGGGTGGACAATGGCGCAGTTGCTGCTGAGCGTACGGCACGCGGCGGCAGTGACGTGCTGCCAGGCCTGCCAGTGTTCGACGACGCGGCGGACTCGTGGAGGGCGTGGAGGGCCTACCTGCTGGTCGTGCGGGGGAAACGGGTGGCGCGAGCCGCTGCTGCGGCTGGTGCCATGGTGGAGCACGCGCGCGCTGCTGAGTGTGTGGTAAGGGGGCGGGTGCGTGCGGTGGCGGTGGGAGCGTCCGCAGCGGTGATGGCAGCGCTGGCTCATGAGGCCCACCATGGTGTGGGCGGCATGGCAGGCGGCGGCGCGGGTGGGCAGGCCGTGCGGCGCGCAGCTTCAGGCACGGCCGGTCAGTGAGCCAGCGCGGTCGCAGCAGCCAGCAGATGCTGCAGTCTGAGGTGCCGCAGCCGGGGCGTGCAGTGCTGCGGGGGCGCAGCGCCGTGCGCCCTCCCTGGCGGTGCTGAGCGCATGCCGGGTTTGGCGGCTCCATGCGGATGTGCGGCGCGGGCAGGTGCCAATACAGCGCGGTGGTGACTGTGGCATTTGCTGCCGTGGTAGTGGTGCGCTGCGGCGTGCCGCAGCTGGTTATGTGGGAGATTTGCGTGTGTGGCGGTTGTGGCTGCGCACGCGCGAACATGCAGCATGCAGCGGTGGGCGGCGCCGTTGTGTGCTGCTGCGGTGGGTGGGGCACCTGGGCGCTGCTGCAGCACCGGCGCCGCCTCGGTTGAGCGGCTGGAATGTCAGGGATTTGCTCGAGTGGGTTTTAGCGATAGACGGCGCGCCTTCAGCGGCGGCAGCGCTGCGCTGCGGTTGGTGGCCTGTACCTGTAGGTGTCAGGGTGGCTACTGGTCTGGCAGGTGTACATGTTGTGCGGCAGACGCGGGTGGAACCCAGAAGTCGTCTAACTGGTCGCTGGCAGTGCAGGGCCGCGGGCGCATTTGCGGTGTCACAGTGGCCGTATTGGTGCTGCAGAGCTGCTTTATGTAGAGCTGGTGGCTGCGATGGTAAATCATGTACATAGTGGAGTATGTAGTTTTGCTGCTGTTCAGGGTGCTGCATGCAGAGGCGGCATGCAGTGGCGCAGGGTGCCAGCGTGCACGCCGTGGGGAGGCGAATGTTGCGATGCCCGCCTCATGCCGCATTGGGCTGGCCTCTGAAACACTAGTGCAGACATTAGCACTTCAACGTGGGCTTGTGGTGCATGCCAGCAGCTGCAGGGACTCTCACTGGGGTCGCAAAACCTGTTGTTCTGCACCCATGCGCTCCGACTCTGCTGTAGCAAAGCACAGACCAATTAACCCTGGTGCCGCACGCAAATACGACACAAGCGAGAACGGAGTTCAGGCACAGCAGTCCACCACCACTTCCACGGGACAAAAATTCATGACACATGCGTGGCGCTAGAGCATCGCGCAGCTGAAGCGTACAGCAAGCGCAGAAAGGCACTTGAGCGCGTGGCGAGATAGTGTTGCACGTCAAATGGCTGCAAGTACATCACGCACGTACATCATGTGCACCATCTTATTGAAATGTCCATATGTTGCACGTCAAATGGCTGCAAGTACATCACGCACGTACATCATGTGCACCATCTTATTGAAATGTCCATATGGGGTATGCGCGCATCACAGTGCCACCGCATGTGCCCACGAGAACCGGCTTGTGCTGGCGCCAAATGGCTGCCGCACGCACCTCTGCCCATGCTGCCAGGTACTGCTGGTGGATGCAGTCGAAACTGTGCGCAGCTCATCTGTGATTTGCACTATGTACAAAAGTTGTCCGTGGGAGCTGCGAATGCACATACGACGAGCACTAGCTGCTGCTCCCCACTTGGGCTTTGCGCTGGCGCCGGCAGGTCGCTGCTGTTATCTGACAAACCCAGCGCGGCGAAAGGTGGCTTGCATTGCCGAACACTGCAGTAACTGCGGGCGGCAGTGCAGTGCACCTGGACGTTCGTTCACTTGGCTGGTGGCGCGCGGATGGCGGGGCGTTTGTTCTGGTTTGAGGTGATGATGACAATGTTGCCCCCAATTTTTACGTGGGACTCCTCCAGGTAGCACTTCCGGGAGCAGAGGAACCTGTGTTCGGCGTCAAACACTGCCAAGTGCACCTGTGTGCCCTTGCTCCTGATGAGTCAGCGTGTCCGGCCAGGGCAATGAGGCACATGCAATGCTATCGCGCGTTAGCAGGGCGGTGGTGCATGCATGGCAACACAGCTGGCGGCGCTTCAGCATATGAAAACTCAATTTAGGAGCGATAAACTCTAGTAGGTCTCCTCACCGGTAGGGGCCGTCACCCTGGGCGGACCCGTGCAAAGGGGTGAACAAATAAAAGATAGCGCCTAGGAAGAAGCAGCAAATCTCGCACCTACCAAAGCGCGGATTCCATCATAGAGTGTGTTGCGTTCAAGGGGGGGGCAGCGCAGGTGGCACGGATTGGAACGGACGTACTTGCATAGATGTCAACGACGATCTGCAGGCCAAAGTGAACTGAAAAACTGCCGCACTGTATTCAAGGCGCGGCTTGTCTCGAGATTGTACACCGCACTGCA
Source organism: Ophiocytium majus (assembly GCA_032358315.1). Lineage (NCBI taxonomy): Eukaryota > Xanthophyceae > Mischococcales > Ophiocytiaceae > Ophiocytium > Ophiocytium majus. Next base: position 4,036 of record JAULBY010055149.1, read on the forward strand.
ACATGAAGTTTTTTGGACGACCAGGCACCACCAAGATCTGAAGTCATCAAGCGCGCACACAATCATACAGCACAGCACACGCACTGCTGCAGTGCACCGCACCTGCTGAGGGTCAGGTCGGTTCGCCCCTGGCCGAGGACGAGCGGGTTTTCCTCCATCTCGCGGATCTCCACCGGCTGTCCATGCCTGAGAATGGATTTGATGAAGACGGTCCCAGCGGCAGTCGCGCCGGCGGCGAGCTCAGCGGTTTGCTCGCGCACCGCCTGTGGCTGAAGTGACACCTTGATCTCGATGTCGCGGCCAGTTTGGTTGTTGAGTGACAGTTGTTGTGTGCCGGCAAAGACGCCTGTGACCTGCTCCGTGGCGCGCCGCGTGCGGGGCTTGGGCAAAAAGCTCACGTCCTTGGTCTTGAAGGGTGCAACCTGAAACCCTCAGCCGGAAGCCAGCAGCAACAGCAGTGCAGGCGCCGAGATGAGAGGTGAGAGGACCGAAGCTCGATGCAACAACCAAGCGGGCGTTCACGGAGATGGGCGTCAAGGACGAGCGCACCGCCGGAAAGGAACGCGTACCTCGTCCTCCCAGTTGAGCGAGATGTTTTCGCTCATGGCTGTGTCTCCTTGTAGTGGATTGGTGGTGGGCAGGTTGAGAGGACCGAGAAGTGGTTGTGAACGAGAGAAAAGCATCAGCTGCCGACAGCAGCGCGAGCGCACAACAAGCGCTGTGTGGTACTCTTATTAAACTCCGCTTAGGGCGCGGAAAGCCCTTTGCACACGGTGCGTGTGACCAGGAAATCAGACAGGTAGCGAAAAACATACATGTGTACTCTTATTAAACTCCGCTTATGTGTACATGAGGTACAGTACAGTTCGTAAACCGCACCCCATGTGCACAGGGCTTTCCGCGCCCCAAGCGGAGTTGAATAAGAGTGCAGTGATGTAGGGACTCCCTTTGGCGGGCCGGCCTGCCCACTCGCACGCCCCGCTCGCCTCTCGACCTGGCTCCATGGCAAACAGTCAGCCACCCGATGAGAACTGCTGACTGCTCCACAAACTGAATATGTACTGCGTATGCCTAGCCTGCTGGTTGCTTGTGCCATAGACATGTCATCAGTGTGCACTGCATAGTTGCGGCGCAGCCGCTGTCGCTGCTCACGCGCCGCAAACACGTGCTGTTCACACACGTCCACCTTGCGCCCACCTGTGGGTGGCGCGCTGTTCAACAGAAATTGCTTTCCCAGAGGTGCACAGCTCCCACATCACATGTGTTATCACAGGGCAGCATACTGCACAGTAGTATCAGACACGTCGCGCTCCGCAGCCAGCACGCTTGGATGATACAGCAGCAACAGGTGGCACACGTGATGCGTATTGCCACAAGCCACATGCCTAAAATCATCATAGAGCATAAAATGAGCTTCATGGTAGTGATCCATTTGCCAGTTGTCTGGCAGCTGATGCATGGTATGAATGCATGTGCCACCGCAGCCGGCCTCGCCACGTGGTAGTGAACAGCACAGTGCCACTGCACGGCGGAGCACACCTGGTGCACCCAACATTGGTGCGCAAGCTCACCCAGGTTTCACACAGGAAACTAGAAACATGAGCACATGAGCATTCTCATGCCTGAAGCATAAGCTACTTGTGTGACCTGCTGCCTGCTCTCAATGAGCGCAAAACAAGAGCCAAGCATAACAAGCAGCATGCCGCGGCACTGCACGACACAGAGCCCTCACTGGAACCTCCATACGAACCAAGTCACTCATTCATCGACCTGCCGGCCATGCCCGCCCACAACTACTATTGACACCAATTTTTGCTGCCGGCGCCCCGCACGTGTCTAGCATGCGGACGCACACAACTGCCCACCCATACCCGTCCCTAATGGCTGGCGCCTGCTCCCGCCGTTGCTGGCAGCCCCACTTTGCGAAAACGCTGACTCGTGTGGCGCAGACACAAGTGCATGCACGTGTTGCACCTGTGCGAGCACCCACGTTCGCCGTAACGTTACGTCTGCTAGGCATTGCTCAGCAGAGCTCAGCAGCCGCACCAGCTCATTCCTCCTCCTCCGCAGCCGCCAGCCTGCCCCTCTTGCCCGTGAATATATCCACGGGGTCGAAGGCCGTGGGCGGCATGGTCGCCACCCTCTGCAGAGCCTCCCTCTTCCCGTCAGGGTTGGTGAGCCCGATGAAGTTGTAGAAGACGGCGAAGAAGGTCAGCCCGCCCAGCCACCACGCCAGCCCCTGGGCCCGAGAGACGTGGGGGGCGTCGAAGTCGAGGCACAGCTCCGGCGCCACGCCGTCGTCCCACATGAGCTCCTGTTCCTCTGGCAGCTGCGAGTCGCAGGCCACACGCGGGTGTTTCGTGATTGCAATGGCATGGGTAAGATGAGTAAGGACGAGATGGCGACGGGCCCAGCAACGCTGCTGCTGCGTACTGGTTGGTGTGCTTGCGTTTGGATGCTGCTGTGAGCACACACTACTTGGGAGGAAAATGGCGTACCTTGCGGCTGGGAAGGGGCTGCCTTGCCATGGGGGGCATCATCGGCTCATGGTGGTGGCCGCCGCCCCTGACTGCCCTGCGGGCGCTGCTTCCCACCACCGCCCTCCGCAGAGCGTACCTCGCCGCCATCCTCGCCCCTCCCAACTGCGTGTGCGAGCACGCAACCTTGGGGGGGGGTGATCACATGTGTACACGTGCGTTCTCATGTGAACATGTGTACACGCCTGAGCAGGAACATGTTGCAGGTCACAGGGTAGCACAACACAGTGGCTGTGTGTGCGCCGTGCTGCCATTATGCAGCAGCAGGAGCAGGGTGGCAGCCGCCGCGGCAGCAGTAGCAGCGGCCTCGCTGCTAGCGGCGGCCCTTCATTTGGCCTGGGTCCACAGCAGCAATCACCGTCTGTTCAACAGCAACGAAGCCGTTTGGATTCCGTCTTGCGATGGTGCAGCCGGAGCCTGGTGCCAGGTGGCCGCCCTGGGCTGCCCTGCGGCACCCTGCTGACACCCTTCACCAACCCCGCAGCGCCCTGTATAACTGGCAGACTGCCCACCCTTTGCATAAAGTGCGCGGCGTACATGAACTCCCACTGCACCCTCGACACGTACAGTCGCACATGGCGCTGCTGCCTGTGCGGAGCCAGCAACCCCTGCACCTTCCCAGAGCTCTTCCAGCAGCCCCCCTCCCTCCACCTGCACCCCCAGCTCACGAGCCCCCTGGTGGACTACCTCGACACGGCGGAAGCCTCCCTCCCAGGCCAGATGGCAGGCCTGCAGCTGGCGACGGGCCCTCACCGACGGCGCACCAGCCTGGAGCCGCCCACTCCCGCCGCCGCCGGGGGCGAGTCACCCGCCTACATCTTCGCTGTCGACGGCAACCTCCCATGTCGCGCTCTCAGCGACCTGTCCACCGCCCTTGCATCGGTGCTGCCGCACCTGCCGCAGGACGCCAGCGTCGCCCTGCTGGTCTACACGGGGGTGGTGAGCGTGTTCCGACTCGGCGGCGGCGGCGCCGCGGTCGCCCACGTCCTCCCCGCGGCGCAGGCCCTGCCGCCGCCAGACATGCTGCGCGCCCTGGGCTCCGCCGGCGGCGCGACCTTCGGCGTGCTGCAAACGGACGCCTCCAAGCTGCTGAGCACGGTCGCTGCGCTGCGCGGCTGCGACAGTGGCGCCAACAACCGCTCTGTGGGCGCGCGGCGCCGCAAGCGCGGGCTGGGCGCGGCCGCCGCGTACGCACTGCAGCTTGCTGCTGAGCACGCGGCGGGCACGGCGGCGCGCGTGGTGGTGTGCGCGGGCGGGGGGCCCAACTGGGGCCCTGGCGGGGTGGCGGCACATGACGTGTCTGCGGTCACCGCGGAGGTGGAGCCTGCGGCGATGGCGGCGGCGGTGGAGTACTTTGGCGGGCTGGGCGCGCAGGCGGCGGCTGCGGGTGTTGGTGAGGGCATAGTGTGATGGTTGTATATGCGGCTGGTGTTCATGCAAGTGCAAGCATTAGCGGTTTCCGCCTGCCGGTTTTGTGCGGCAATTAATGGGTGTTGCAGGCTTTTTAGGGTGTACTGGCTGTGCAGCTGCGCCCATGAAGTGTCTGCTGCAGCATACCCCCTGCAGTTGCCATGTGCAGTGTGCCAGACTTCACAACACTGGCTTTCATCACAGGTGCTTGTGGTGCCACGACTCTCATACATGTGACAGCATTTCGCAGCAGTCCCGTGTGCCTACACATCAGACACCAGCGATGAGCAGCTGCTCCAGCATTTCAACCCATTGCTGGCCAGCACCTTGACATGCCACCAGCTTCACACACCAGCACCCGATGCCTCACCCCGCCGGCAGCCTCACCCCATACCACTCCTCTGCCGCTGCCCTCAGGCGTCGATGTCTTCTGCGCGGGCGCCCAGCGCCTAGGCGCCCCCGCCCTGCTCGCCCTAACACAGCCCACAGGCGGCATGCTGCTGCCGCGCCAGTCATTCGGCGCCGCCTTTGCGGCCGACCTCCTCCACACCCTCTCCCGCACCGCCGCCGGCGGCGCCACCCTAGACGTCCGCACGTCCCCCCACATTACGCTGCGCCGCGTCATCGGCCCTGCCACGCCCACCTCCGCCAAACCGACCGTTGACGCCGCGGTATTTACAGCATCGCTGCGGGCAGCAGGGGTGCAGACGGCGGGTGGCGGTGGGGAGTGTCCTCCCGGGGATGGTGTGGTGCGGCTGGACGTGGGGCGGGCGGACCCGCACCTGGCGCTGGCGCTTGTGTTTTCTGACCCACCGGAGGGGGCGGCGGCTGCTCAGCAGCTGGAGGGTGATGGCGCGGAGGAGGGCGGGCGGTGCGCGTTTGTGCAGTTTGTGGCGCGGTTCAGGCGGGCGGGGGGGGGGCGCGTGACGCGCGTGGCGACCAGCAGGTGCGGCGGTGGGTTGTTGCTTGTGCGTGTGTGGGAGAGTGCAGGTGGCACAATGTGTGGGCTGCACAATATATGCTTGGCGCATGTGATTGAATGCTGGGTGACACAAGGCTCTATTGGTTTCGCGCGTGCAGATCAGCTCGCTGTCTGTGAATAGTTGACCAACACTAGGACTTGCCCGGTTGAAGAGTGCGTGCAACTTCTCACTCCAATGGGGAGCACGTGCCGTCAGGGCGTCGCTTCATGTGCATACACTATACTAACAGTGTACCGCAAGAGCAAGAGCGAAGCAGGAGGCAGCAGCAGCTGTAGCAGTGCCGTTGCAGCGGCTCACTAGCAGTTAGAGCGCGCTCACAAGGGCTGTTTTGCTGCAGCATGAGGGCTTGACCAGTGCATGATTTGCATGTGGCCCAAAGCTGTGTTCGTCTTGAGGCGCTCTCGGTTATAACGAAGCTCATGGCCCTGCCACAACACAAATGTTGTCATACTGGGCATGCCTCGTACGTGGCTACACCCTGGTCAATTCAAGGTGTGGCTCTTGGTCCAAGGCGGCGTTTAAGAGCCTGACAATGCTGTGTAGTGCGGTACTCTGGCGCGCTGGTGCATGCCCTTTTTGCACAGACGTGGTGAGCACTGCCACACGCAGGACGCACCACTGTGGGCGGCATGTGGCTCGCTGCCCACTAACTGCACATGATGATCGCACTCTGCTGCTGCCTGACCTGTTGCCCCGGCAGGTTGCCAATTGTCCAGAGTGACAGCGCAATGGCGCTGGCATTAGGGGACGTGGACACACAGGCCACTGCCGTGCTGCTGGGCAAAATGGCAGTGCTCAAGGCATGTCAGGGCGAGGAGTTGGGCAGCTTCAACAAGGCCAGCGCAGCTCAGGTACAGTGCACTCACAGTTTAGTGCGGGGTAGTGTCACCCCCCTAGCACCCCGCACTTAGCAAGACCCGCACTAAATCAAATTGGGCATTGTGTGTTGTTCAACAGAATCATGTGGTCTGTGACAGGTCTCTTGTCCCCGCACTGAACCACGTACCGCACTAAATAAACGCGCACTAAATTGCGAGTGCACTGTACCGCCATACTGCCTCATGTCCTTTCCCACTGCGAACACTAGGGACTGGGCGCCTGCACTTGTCGTTTTCTGTGTCATGTCTGGCCACGGCACCAGTGCAATAGACAGTCTCCCATGGCATTGCCTGCCGCCGTCAAGGGCTGATGCCTGAGACTATCGCTTGTACTTGAAGTATGATAGGATGTGATGCACCGCCGTCCGCTGCACCGCCGCCTGAGCCGCACAAGCACGTGTGCGCAGTCCCGGTGCTTGCCATGCTCTTGCATCAAGCTGTGGCACAAGTGCTTCTGCCACCAGCAGTGCCGTCAGTACGCGCCACCGCCTGCTGCCACCATGCCCCCCACAGTTTGCACCTGCAGCAACTGCCTACATTGTCCTGACTAACTTGCCCATCCCCCTTCCCGCCACTCGCGCAGGCGCAAGCCTACATCTCAGAGTCCCTCCGCGCCATGGCGCGCGTGCACCGCAGGGCCGCCATGGCCGCAGCTGCTCAGCACCAGCGCGCACACCCCCAAGCAGCGGCAGCGGCAACCCCGCCTCCGCCGTTCCCACCGCAGCTGGACGCCCTGCTTCCGTCGCTGTACCACCTCACGCGCGGGCCCCTGCTGGGGCGCATGCTGCTCGGCGCCGACGACATTTCCTGCAGGCGCCGCATTTTCCTGCGCGCGGGGCTCGCGGACTGCGCGCGCATGATGGCGCCCGAGCTGCTGCTGGCGCAGCCGCCGCCGCCGCTGTCACCGCCAGCGGCCCCAGAGGCGGCGCAAGCGCCATCGGAGGCGGCAGCGCCCGTGGCGTTGCCTGGCGGCATGCCGCCAAATCGGCGCGTCAGCATTGACCTAGCGGCGAGGGACAGCGGCGGCGGGGGGCTGGGCTCGCGGCGAGGCAGCGCCAGCAACGCTTGCAACGCGCCCTCGCAGGACGGCGGTGCACAGCCGCCGCCGCCACCACCACCGCAGCCGCCGCAGCGGGCGGCGAGCGGCGGTGGAGGCAAGGCGGATGGGGGCGCGCAGCTGGTGCGCATTACACCCGAGACGCTGGCGCTTCTGCCGGACCGTGTGCTCATCATGGACGCGCAGGACGCCGTGTACGTGTGGAGCGGCAGCGCCGCGGAGGGCGCCGGCGGCGTGCTCAGCAGCAGCGGCGGCGGCAGCAAGCGCAGCGGTGGCAGCAGCGGCGGCAGGGGCGGTGGCAACAGCGGCGGCAGTG
>JAULBY010055160.1:0-11215 GCA_032358315.1 Ophiocytium majus
CCAGACTTGCACACAAGAGTGAATTCATAGCCACCAGGTTGAGGGTGGCAAGGTGAAGTTGGGGAGTTGAAGTGCCAAGGGGCACTGAGGAGTCTGAGGGACCTACCCAGGTAGGGAGCAGGTATCAGAGGAGAGCAAGGTGCTCTACAGGCATTGTACAGGACCTGGGTAGGAACTGCACAGCAACACAGGCCGTTCCCACAATCCCCCCCCAGCCCCTGAGGTACGAAGGGGCTGCAAACCAGCCAAAGCAAGGCTAGCGCGCGCACGGGTGACGCGGGCAAGGAGTGGGTAGCACTCATAAAATGGCCAAAAAGGCCCTATGCGCGGCAAAGCGGGCGCTGAGCACGTACTAGTAGGAGGCGCGGCCGGAGGCGGCGCCGCTGTGTGAGACATGAGCGCCGGCGGAGCTGGTGCTGAGCATATAGGAGGCGCGGCCGAAGGCGGCGCCGCCGCACGGTATGTGAGCGCCGGCAAAGCAGGCGCCGAGCACATAGGAGGCGCGGCCGGAGGCGGCGCCGCCGTGCAAATGGGCTAACAGAGCCCTATGCGCCTGCGAAGCGGGCGCTGAGCACACAGGAGGCGCGGCCAGAGGCGGCGCCGACGGTGTGCGCGATGTGGGAGCCAAGCGGGCGCTGAGCACGTAGGAGGCGCGGCCGGAGGCGGCGCCGCCGTGCAATGGGCTAATAGAGCCCTATGCGCCGGCAAAGCGGGCGCTGAGCACACGGGAGGCGCGGCCAGAGGCGGCGCCGCCGTGCGAAGCGTGTGCGCCAGCGAAGTGGGCGCTGAGCACACGGGAGACGCGGCCAGAGGCGGCGCCGCCGTGCGAGGCGTGTGCGCCGGCGGAGCGGGCGCTGAGCACACGGGAGGCGCGGCCAGAGGCGGCGCCGCCGTGCAAATGGGCTAAAAGAGCCCTATGTGCCGGCATGACCGGCGGTGGCGTCGCTGCGCAGCGGCGGCGCCGTGACGGCGCGCCAGTAGGCGACTTGGAATGTGATGACGCCGACGACGCCGCGGAGTTGGGGGTGCCGCGTTCTCTTGCACGGACCGCGGCAGCCTCCCTCTCCTCGGCGGAGGTGATCGTGTTCGAGCTCCCCAGGTCGTATAGACCACCGCAGCGCAAGATGGCGCCGTGGGGAGTTCGGGGCGTCGCGCTCACTCGTACGGAACGCGGCAGTCTCCTTCTTCTCGGCAGCCGTGACGGTCTCAAGTTCCCCTGGCCGTATGAACAGCCGCGGCGCAGGATGACGCGGTGGGGAGTGCAGAGCAGGTGCTGCAGCAGCTGCCTCTTGAAGGGCTGCTGCTGTGGCCCCTGCAGCCTTGAGGTTGGTCTCGTTGCAGCGGCTGCCCCCCCCCCCGCCCTAGGCTTGGTTGGGGGTGACTTGAACGTGCTTGGGACAGCTGGCTGTCAGGTGGTTGCATGTAGGAAGGCGTAGAGACCAGTCCCCACGCCCCCCCCCAGCTGACAGGCAGCTGACAGGAGAAAAGGCATCTTCAGAACAGGAAGCTGATGAGGCGACACCGACCCCCCCAGTGCCCAGCGGGATGAGGAGGCAGCAGCTGCTGCTGGTGGCGACGACTACTGCCTGTGCGCCCTCTGCTGGAGGGCGGCGATACCGTGGTTGGTGACTCAAGGTGCCTGCTTCAACCAGAACAACTAGTCTTGTTGAAGTTGCTTGGCTTGAATGAGGACGGGCGGACCGCCCGGGGCGAGCGACGCACGCCAGAGACCGCTAGAAGCTCAGTCTCCTCCACTGTGGTGTCAGCCCACAGTCAGGCCAGCAAAGCAGGCATGAGTGGGCAAGGTGGGGACCTGACACCAGGGTTGCACACAAGAGTGAATTCATAGTCACCAGGTTGAGGGTGGCAAGGTGAAGTTGGGGGTTGAAGTGCCAGGAGGCACTGAGGAATCAATCTGAGTGACCTACTCAGGTAGAGAGCAGGTATCAGAGGAGAGCAAGGTGCTCTACAGAAATTGTACAGGACCTGGGTAGGAACTGCACAGCAATACAGGCCGTTCCCACACAAACCTTTTTTGATAATTATAACGGAAAGCCGGTGAGCTGGGGCGCCCCGGGGGGGGGGGGGGCAGACAAAGCGTGCTGGCGTTGACGCGGGACCTCGTGAGCTCATGAGCAGGAGATCAGGTACAGCCCGGGCCGAGAGGGAGGGAAGCCTGTGCCTCAGCTAGCCAAACCCACACTCAGAGGGGGTGTTTGAGAGTGAGGCCAGGCCATGCATTTTTTTGTTTGACGGGGGGGCAGGGTCGTGCTCAGGAAAAAAAAGTCAAAAAAAGGAAAAAGAACGGACGCACAGGTTCCACCGAGAGTCGAACTCGGGTCGCGAGATTCAGAGTCTCGAGTGATAACCAACTACACTATGGAACCACTAGCTGATACGGGGTGCAGCCTTATCTTTCCGACATCTGCCAAATTTTGCTGCTGGCTGCTGCCTGCTGGTATGAATACAGTAGTCTGTGCAGGTGCACCTACCATGGTTGGCCAAACAAACACTGCGCTGAAGAACGCCACACGCCTTTACATCGTCGGGCTGAGCGCCACGCTTCACGTCGGGCTGAGCTGACACTCGTCGATGAGGGTGTGCCCACCGGCGAGGCACTGCATCCACAGGCCCCGTTCAACAGCAAGCCAGCGGCCACAGCCGCTCGGCAGTACCATCGAGCGGATTCAGCTACGCATAGCGTGTAGCGAGCCTCGAAGGCGCTCAGGGTGGGTGGATGGTGGCAGCGACCACTTGTGGCCCTTCTGCTGCTGCTCTGGTGGTGGTGGCTCACTACATAAACCGGCACAGGCGCTGCTGCTGCTTCCGTGAGAGGGGGGGGGGCGAAACGGCGGAGCGCGCACAGGGCTATGTCATTTTACGACAGGTAAGGGGCGATCATGGTGTGCGTAGCGCGTGCGCTCGGACGGATAACGGTGCGGGTTGCGGTACCCTAGGCGCTACATACGCGCAGATGGTGTCGCTTGTGTCCCGGCCCTGTCGACAACATCAGCAGCCCCAAACCTGTCCTGCCCGTCCCAATGGTTCGCTCGTCAGGTGTGAGTGACGCCACTGCTGTGAGTGTCATGGTGATGGGGTGTGCCCTGCTCTGGCAAAGCCTCAGCACCCCCAGCACAGCACACCAAGCAAAGCCCAGGTGTGACCCGGTGTGACAGAGAAGCTCTTTGGCAGAGTTGGAGTTGCTGTACAACAGTGTTGCTGCACACGTCGAACACAGCCGGTTGTAACTGCTGCGATGTCCCCACTACATGTGGCGTTTTTTCATTGAATGGTGAGTACTGTTTCCTTTTTCAATTTTTACATAGGTCAGCTGGTGCACCGGTGGCGAAGGCAGGCAAGTCAAAGCATAGATTGTGCCACCGGTAGTACTATATAGTGGCAACGGCACGCGTGCACACACACACTATCACATGCACCATAAAGTGCCACTATCACATGCACCATAAAGTGCCCTTGTGGTAGTTTACTTATGTACTAGTACATGCATACGCATGTTCATGTACTGCATACTCGAAATATATACATATGTTATACATGCATGCGCATGTTCATGTACTGCATACTCGAAATATATATATGTTACAAGTATACATACATGTTCATGCATGTACTTCATTCATATGTACACATGAACCAATACATGTGCAAGAACTTTTATGTGCATACTACAGTAGTACATTACTACAGTGTATGGTACCCGGTCACACATGAACGCGAGCAGAAGCCAGAACAACACCCCATGCCACCCCCCGTGAGTTCAACAGGCTACCGTATGAGGGATAAAGCAATGTAGGTTGTGTTCCCTTGTATGTTCGGTGGTCAGCAAGCGACACGCCAGCCACTTCGTCCAAACTGCATGCTTAGAAAATGTTACAAATGGTGCGTGTAAACACTGCCTAAGTGCGAAGTTCCTGTGTCAAAGTGCTTACCCCCTACATCTGGGCCAGGTGGGTCAACCCACTGCCTATCTCAACCGCACTAGGGTGGTTTGCAGTTGCTGACAGCTGTCGTGTTGGAACGTCCCTGTGAGTGTCATTGATGCTGCCATTAAGGGCACCTGCGGGTCAGGCAGCCGCAGCAGCGCTATGGAGCGTCACACTCTGACTTCAGCGTCCAATACAGTACGGTACACTCGCGATGAAGTGTGGGGTAGTGCCACCCCCTGGCACCCCGCACTAAAGCGAGAGCCGCACTGAAATCAAATGCGGCATTGTGCATCGTTTATATACCTTGGTACTGTAGTATCATGTGGTCTGTAACAGGCCATCAGACCCCGCACTAAACCGCATACCGCACTAAATCAAAGCGTACTCAATCTCGAGTGCACTGTATCAGGGTTCGCATGGTCATTAATTCACCAACACTGGCCCAGCTTGCACAGCAGCTCTGCCTGCAGAAGTTGTGTACCCTCCCAAAACCGCGCTGCTAGCAAGGTCATGCGGCCGTGCACTTGCCGTGTCTTGGGGGGAGCAGCAGTGCTGGATCAGTGCGGTCGGCCGTGCGTATGCAGACGCCTTCACAGGCTTCACGTGCCGCAGGCTACAATAAGCGGTTGACAGATGTTGATGGAGGGCCCGCGCCATGGCGTCTGTGGCTGCTGCAAGTACCAGGTAGGTTTGTGTGGTAATAATAATTTTCAAACGGATTTTCGCCATCATCAGATATTTTATCTACACGGATGTATCCAGCTTTCTGAAAACATCTGAGGAAAGCTATTCCATTTTTTTATAGGGTAGTTCTCTGTTATATGTTTCAAGCGTTTTAGCGTATTCTTTGGCAAATTCTGCCTTATCTTCCTTGGTAAAGCTTACGGACTGTAATTGTTTTATTTATTCTTGCATTTTTTTGTTTCATAATAATGCATTCATAATATTGTGTTTAAATCACAAACAAAAAAAGGATATCCTGTTGAGGGTATAGCTCAGTTGGTAGAGCGTTGCCATATACATATATTATAACAATGATTTAGTATACTACTAGTAGTAGATCAAAGTTTTTATTGTACAGAGTGTTTTCTTTTTAGAAAAAAAATAGGAATAAATTTTGCCGCCACCCCATTTTTCTGAAACGATTTTAGGCTCGACTCTGTTGCACAGTAATATTCAAAAATAGGAGAAAAATCTTTTAAGTTCTAGTACACAAAATAACTTGCAGTCCCCGAGAGTAGCGCTGTGGCAAGATGCCAGGCTTACATTAGAGTGGCGGGGCGCTGAGCATTGCCACCCTGTTCGCCAGCAACGAGGGACAGCATGTTTGATCCTGCCTTTTTCCAGTCACACGCACAACATGTGCACAGGGCTTTCCGCGCCCTGAGCGGAGTTTAATACTTCAAGAAGTAAAAGTACCAGGGAGTGCAAGAGGGCAAGTGCGGTATGGTGTTGCATTGCCTGAGTGCACAGCCAGCGCGCCCAGGGTGTACATGTTGGTTGGCGGGCATACGTAGCACTAGGACCACGTATTATTATATACTTTCCGTGTATACTGTAGCCGAAAACATCAGTCCAGCTGCTGGCAACCAACTTGTGTCTGTAGCACTTGTGATCCGGCAGCACGCAAAGAGTGACGCGGCCACATGCCGGCTGCCTGACTTGGACAGTTTAAAGGTCTGCCATGTGCCACAGTGCACATGTGACATGTGTTCAAGTGCGATCTCTCACTCCATGTCTCGCAAGTGCACAAAGGGCGTTACGCGTTTGCTCAGCAGCTGTAATGGGCGTGTCCGCAGTACATCTCTCTGCTGCGGGAGTGAGCTGGTGCAAGCGCACGCAGTCAGGGGCCAGCGGAAGCCTGCGCCAGCACAAGCACTTGCACCTACATCAACACTTGCTGCCGTGTGACATCGTGGGCCAGCTGCAGCTGAAGCAGGAAGGAGCAGACAAAGATAGGGACAGCAGAGTCCCTATCACACAGTGTGGTCAAGGTTGCTCAGATCGACCGCCACGCACATTAGCAGGCGCAGTGCTGCTCAGCTACGCGTCTTGCAGGGTGGCGCGGCCGCGAGAGAGGTGGCCGAGACTGTACGCCGAACGAATGACACACAGTCGACTGCAGTCCGGAGGCCCGGTCACACTCGCCTGCAGCAAGTGTGTGTGTGCAAGGGGGTGGAGGCCACCTGAATTTGTGAGCGGTAGCGGTACGCCACACCCCCATTCTCCTCCCGTCGATTCGCCAGCCGTCACTGCTGCACGAGCTGCCCAACAACTGCTGCCTTCCTGAGTGACGGCAGCGCGGCTGGCTGCATGCGTGGTCAAAGAATGCCTTTCTTCGAAGTTGTGCTTCAGATGTTTTCCCGCGGGCTGCAGCATCACGACCGACGCCTGTGACAATGGTGTGGTGCAGCAGCTTGAACACCCAAGTGGCGGCTGTAATTTACTACTAGTAGTATAAAGCTTTCATGCCGTGTACGGCGGCTTACGACAGCTGCCTGTATCTGCAGGGAGTTGCTGTCACTGGTGACGCAGGGCTGATTTGCGAGCCTTGTGAGCCGAGGCACCGACCAGTTGCCCGTGGCCTTTGGGCTGTGCTTGCTGTCCTGGTGTTTGCTGGCGATTGAGCGCTACGCGCGCCGATGCGCACCTTCGCACTCTGTTGCCGAAACCGTCGAATGAAACTGTCACGTTTGGCCCGTCATACAGCACCGCGAAAAGGTGGGTGTGCAAAGCACGCGTACACCAGCGGGGGGGGGGGGTGCTAACACCACGGGACTGCCACTGGACCTTAATCAGCAACAGCGACATCAGCGCAGCTGTAGAGACTGCGAGGGAGAGGCCCTGCCCCGGGGCGCGCGTATGGTCACGGCCACTAGCGGCGGCCTTGTCTGCCGCTGCTCGCAGCACCAGTAGGGGGGAGAGCATCAGCAGCACCGCGACCAGGCAGGAGGCTGCCACCTTCACAAAGCGGCTGCTGCTGCTGCACATAACACAGGCAGCAGGAGCACAGCGCCGTGCTTCACTGCGTAACGGCGGCGAGGCGGGGGGAGGTGGAGCAGCGGCGGCAGCGCAGTGAGCAGCAGTGGCAAGGGGCGACGGCCCCTCGGCAGCCATGGGCGCAGCACCCTCAACAGCCATTAAGCCTGAGGCCAGCGGGGACGTCTCGGGAGATGCCAGGCAAGCGAGGCAGGACTCAGGCCTGCAGGCTGTGCTGACGGACCTTGGCATGACGACCCGCACACTGGCGAGGGCGGAGGCGGAGCTGCGGGCCCACGTGAAGGGTGGCGGCACCACCACCAGCTTCATCCAGTCGTCGGTGGCCGGGAAGTACAAGGCCGTGCTCGAGAAGCCGGGGGCTGTGGAGGCCATCGAAAGGGCCCTGGCGGCACCTCCCTCTGCAGCAGCGGTGGCGGCTGTGGGGTCGACGCCGTCGGGGTCCGCAGGGGGCATACCCATCCCGCGCATCACCGGCGTAGCTGCAGCGGACGTCATCAACGCCTCAGGCCGCCGCAAGCAGCAGGACGGCAAGAGCACGACGGGCAGGGCCACCCGCATGGGGGCCCTGCCGACCTCCGCGGGCGGCACGGTGGACGCCGGCAGCGGGCGCAGCCCCGATGACACCACGAGCGACTGTGGCGCGGGCGCGTCCCTGCGGTCTGGCTACGATGACTGGGGGGCGAGGTGTGCGGGGGAGAGCGCGAGCGGCGACAGGAGCACGGCGCGCGGCGCGGTGCCCATGGACCACTACATGTCCCACGACGAGCTGCGCGCGCTGTCGGAGCAGCTGCGGGAGAACGTCAGCATCGCGGACCGGCGTCCGCGTCTCACCAAGTACAAGAAGGTGAGCGCCGCGGCCGCTGCTGCTGAGCACACCACTTCTGCTGAGCACCACAGCAGCTGCTGAGCGCTGCTGCTGAGCACCGACAGGCGGCTCTGGCGTGTGCGTTCTTACGGCGGCGGCGGCTGGCGCAGCGACGCTGCCGGGGCGGCAGGTGCGCTGGCAGCGGCGCCTGTGCATTCCTGGATGGGGTGCACACGCGCCCTCCACGGGCTCGTTGTGTGCCGCTCGCTGCCTTGGCAGCGCAGCGACCCCCTCGGTGGCGCGCAGGCCCAGAAGCATACGTGTGTGGCTCCACGAAAGCTGGTCGCAGGCTCGCGCGTTCCACCAGTGGCGCATCGCCCTGCCTGCGTGGGCTGGCGAAGTGTGCACACACCATACTTCATAAGAAGGGGTATGGGTGGAGACGGCGATGACGCAGTGTGCGGCTGTGCCGAGCTGCACAGCCAGAGACGTCCTTAGGCGCGCGGTCTCACGCGCAGTCATGCTGCGGCGGTGGTGCATCACATAAGATGCCGCTGTGGCGCGTGCCAGGCCAGCAGGGGGGGCTTGGCTGGTTGGTTGAAGGCAGACGGCGGAACGAATGACGGAGAGCAGCACCCGCTGTGTGCGAACGCGCCTTCAGCGGCAGCGCAGGAGTGCCGGCACCACCACTGCTGGCACGCATGCCGCCTGCGATGTGGCAACAGCGCCTGCCGGCTAATCCACCGCTGGCGCCCGGGCCCGAGCATGCCTTGCTCTGCAGTAGCAGATGGCACTCCCCCACCCGCAGCATGCCCTGCATGGTGCCGATAGCTCCGCCCCCTCAGTGCACCCTGCACCGATCTGTGAGTTTTTGAAATGACGGTGCGCACGCCATTGTCTGCTGCTAGCCACTGCCACCGTTGCTTCTGCTGGTTGCCCTGGCAAGCTGGCTGCCGGTACCGCTGATCTCTGTGCCGGCCAGTCGCTGCGACGGCACAGGTGCTGTCTCACCGCGCAATGTGCGCTGTCACGCCTGCCGCTGCTGCTGAACACACTGCCGCCGCCGCCACCACCGCCGCCGCTGCCACTGCCACTGCTTTTGCTGCTGCTGCTGCTCTTGCTACTGCTCTTGCCACCGCCACTGCTGCTGCTGCTGCTGCTGCTGCTGCTGCTGCTGCTGCTGCTGCTGCTGCTACGCCTGTTGCTGTTGCTGCTGCTGCTGCTGCTGCTGTGCTGCCGCCGCCTCTGCGCCGCAACACAGTGTTTTGTGGGGTCTGAGGCGGTTACGTGGATGGTGTCCAGCGGACGGTGCCGCGACGCACTGGAGGCCGTGATCATTGGCAACATGATGCTCAAGGAGGGCTTCTTCCACCACGTCATGGTGCGTACACATGCTTATCTTATCTTACCATATACTACCTACCGGTAGTACTTTTCTGAAGTAGACAACAATGTGTGTGGTGGCGTGTACAAGTGCTTATATTATCTTTCTCCCTACCATATACTTCTGATGTACTGTCTAGTTCCCTATCAAGGCCCCCCACCATTATTAAGGTTTGGCAATTGAAAGGGGGTGGCTGGGTCATTTTGGGCGGCTAGTCAAAACCTCGGGGGGGGGGGGTACATAGTTAGGGAAAACGCTTCCTGACGCCTCTGGGACCCGTACAACCCCCCCCCCGGGGCCCTTGATACGGCGCTTTCCCGGCCGTTTCTTGTCGCAACGCTCAACCTCAACCCTCAACCCAGTTTTGCCCAGTCTCAAAAGGCCGTGATACACACGCACACACACACAGACACACACACACACACACACACACACACACACACCAGTCTTGGACACATCGCCGAGGCAGCCCGCCCCGCGCTACTGTGTAGGCAATGTTGCCGTATTTGAGAGCCGAGGCCTGGCGCTGCCTCCCCCGGCACCAGCACCTGCTGTTGCGGTCTGTGCCGCTGCAGTGTGCTGCTGCTGCTGCTGCCCCAGGGTCATTCGTGGAGTGGGGGGCCACAGCGCCGACGGCGCAGCCTTGGGCACAGCTCCGTCCTGCCCTGTAATGAGGGGAGCCACATGCTGCTGCTGCCACCCCTGCTGCTGCGCCGCCCAGCTCTGACAATAACACAGCTGGCTTCAGCCCTATTAGGCCTCCGGCACTGCCCGCACGACAGGACCCAGCAGAAACAGTGTGCTGGCAGTTCTGGATGCGAGTACGAGGCGAAGTATTAGGTGCCCAAGGTCAAAGGGGGGGGTTGGCGTATTTAGGCAGCACAAGTTTAAAGGGGGGGTGACATAATTAGGCACGGCCAGGTAAAAGGGGGGTACGTGATTATGACTGCCTAGTAGAAACCTATCTTAATTATGGTGGGAGGCCTTAATAGGGAACTAGACGGTACTCCAGAAATATACAACAATTTATGTACTGCAGCAGTACAAGTGCATGCATGCGGTACTCTCGATATGGGCATTCACGTGCGCAGGACGCCATGCTTAAGGTGGTACTGTAGGAGAGGGCTAAAGTAGGGTGAGGTTAGAGTTCGGTCAGGGTTAACCCTATGCGGCATTTGCAGGGCGGGCTGCCTGCTCTGGCGCCAGTCGGTGCTGGCAGTACAGTATGAGTAGTACACTTGCTTGACCTTCATCAGCCGCACGCCGGGTGCACAGGGCTGTCCGCGCCCCTAAGCGGAGTTCAACAGAAGTAGAGGGGGGCCGATGCGAGAGGCTGGCTGCACACGCCATGCAGCGGAGTCACATGCGCCGCTGCCGGCTGACATGACGGCACACACTGCACACAGAGGCTCTGCGTGGCCTCTCACCAACTGGGAACTTTCCTCATGCAGGAATCGCAGCAGCGCTTGTGCATGTCTCTGCCCCCCCCCCCCGGTTCCACTGCAAGGTAAACTCTAATTCTGACCGTCCCAACCACAACTTCAACTGGGACCGCTGCGGCACCCGTTTGAGAACGGCAGCTACCTGTAACGCGAGTAGGCACAGGTATTTAATGTATCGCATACTAGCAGTCTGTACCCGTTTGAGAACGGCAGCTACCTGTAACGCCAGTAGGCACAGGTATTTAATTTATCGCATACTAGCAGTCTGTACCAGTGCGCACATGCCCCCCCCCCATGTCTCCATGACTCACACACAAACCTCAACCCTCAACTCCAACTTCAACTTGGACCGCAGCTGCGGCACTCGTTCAAGAAAGGCAGCTACCTGTAACGCGAGTACGCACAGGCTCTTTCTGTATCGCCTACTAGCAGTCTGTAACGGTGCGGTGCGCACACGCCCCCATGTCCCATGAGTCACACACAAACTTCAACCCCCAACTTCAACCCCCCGCCGCAGCTGCGGCACCCGTTTAAGAACGGCAGCTACCTGTACCGCTTTGCGGGCGACGAATACGACGCGGCCGAGGCGGACGACGCGCGCAACCAGCGCACGGTCGCGCGCGGCGCCAGCGGTGGC
>JAULBY010055171.1:0-11210 GCA_032358315.1 Ophiocytium majus
CTGCCCGCGTGCGGTAACACTGCATGAAACAACACGTGAACAACACAGGACACAGCAGAAACAGGCTCTGCTGGCAGATCTCTAGGCGAATGGGAGGCAAACTATTAGGTGGCTAAGGTCAAAAGGGGGGTGGGTGCATATTTAGGGAGCACCAGTTTAAAGGGGGGGTGACATAATTATGCACGGCCAGTTAAAAGGGGGGTGCGTCATTATGGTCGCCTAGGTAAAACCTACCTCAATTATGGTGGGGGGCCTTGATAGGGAACTAGACGGTATCACAATGAGCGTGTTTATACGGCAAATACACCGTATATTGCGTTTTTGGGAGTGCAGATACCTAGAAAATGCGCCGTATTCTATAAAATGTACTTCAACAAGAAGTATGAAAAACTTTATACGCCGTGACCCATCACTAGCCATGGGCGTAACATGTCGTCATGCCCACTCCAGGTCATGCACGCCGCACGAATAGTGATGGGTCACTGCGTATAACTCACTTAATACATTACACAAATACGGCGTATTTCTACGCCCCAAAATGCGATATGCGGCGTATTTGCCGTATAAATACGTTCATCTATGTAGTCTACACGTTATACAGCGTATTTACATACGTTGTACGGCGTATAATGCGAAAATTATACGCTGTGACGCATCACGCCGCATGAAGCAATTGCCATGCGCGGCCCCATATGGCCATACTCAGAGAGCTTTGCGCAGCCGACCGCAAAATGTGCTTGCGGCGGGCCTTGAAGCAGGCGGTACCTGAGGCCGTGGGTGTAACTTGGCCTCGTGCCCGCGTGGGCCACATGCCATGAAAGTGAAAAAATATACAACTTCAGAAGCATATATATATATTGGCCTCGTGCCCGCGTGGGCCACATGCCATGAAAGTGAAAAAAATATAACTTCAGAAGCAATTTATAAAAACGGTCAAAAAAATAAATAAAAAATGATGGTCTATGTATGTTCTAGAAGCATTTTTTAGTGTGCATGTTTCCCCACGACCCTGAGATGCGCACCGTTGCACAAGCGCTCGAAATACTGAGTAATCGCGGTCTTGTCGACTACTATCAGGAGACAAACGTCTGAGTGGCCATGCTGTTCCCAATCACGTGCACTGTGTTTGATAAAAGGTACTTCAAGAAGTATCATAAAGTACCATCTGCAGCCGCCACGTGCATACTTCTGAAGCATGTGCATTTGTTACTTCATACCATCTACTACCTAGTACGTGCAGCGCAAAGTAGACAGCCGCCACCCGCATGGCCTCAAGCCTTTGTGACCAAACTTCAAGTTCTTGCACTTCAACTTCTCACACTTCAACTGGAGACAAAGGTCTGATTGGTCATTCCGTTCCCAGTCACGTGCACTATGTGCACAGGAACCTGGGCGCCCCTAGCAAACTTCGACAAGAGTACTACTACCTGCAGTCGCCAAGTGTATGCTTTTCAAGTTTGTGTAATCTAGTTTGTACAGTACACGTCTTCACTTCATACGCGTATGCTTCGGAAGTTCATAGCCGGTGTGCACATGGCCCCAAGTGTTCATGACCAGACTTTAACTTCTCTTACTTCAACTTCCTCCTCCCAACTTCTTGTACTTCAACTTGTTCAGGTGAACGTCTTTGAGGCCCTTGGCCTGGAGCAGCAGGCGCGGCCCGACGACTCCCCAACGATATACATTTTCAGCCAGTACTGTACCCGCATATCCTGAAGTCTTCATGACCAAACTTTAACTTCTCATACTTCAACTCATCATAATCCAACTTCTTGTACTTCAACTCCTTGTACTTCAACAGGTGGACATATTTGAGGCCCTCGGCCTGGAGCAGCAGGCGCGGCCAGACGACTCCGCCAGCGGCGAACCAACCACCCTGCGGGGGTACGGCCTCCCGTCTGCTGAGCAGCCAGGCTTTGCGGGCCCCGCAGCTGCTGAGCTGGTGGAGCAGCGGCTGGCGGCGTGCAGGGAGCTGGTTACGCTGGTGATGAAGGAGTTTGGGCAGGGGGGGGAGCAGGCGCCAGGCGAGGGGGCGGCGGCGGAGGAGGGAGCAGCTGCGGAGGCACAGGTGGGTGGTGATGGGCCAGGGCGTGTAACATACCTTAATCACTTGATAAATACACTTCACGAAATACGGTGTATTTATACTATCTATCTATCTATATACCATATGGTATATGGGCAGGCGTCAGGCGAGGAGGTGGTGGGGGAGGAAGCAGCAGCTGCGGAGGCACAGGTGGGTGGTGATGGGTCACGGGCGAACGATATGTGATATGTATATATATATATATATTCGTTGATACTCCGCTACACAAAATATGGTGTACTTCGGAAGTGTTTGTACGCCTTACAATGCGGTGTACGGTGTATTTGCCGCATACGCAACAAGTATACGGGGGGAGCAGGCGTCGGGCGAGGAGGTGGTGGTGGTGGCGGAGGAGGGAGCAGCTGCTGATGCGCAGGTGGGCAGTGATGGGTCGGGGCGGCCAATGCAATTTCTTGAGAGGAGTATGCTACACAAAACGCGATGTATTTAAACACCTTACAGCGCGATGTACGGTGTATTTTCCGTACACGACTAATTTAAGTAATACGCATGAGGGGCGAGCAGGCGTCAGGCGCGAAGGTGGTGGGAGAGTAGCCCTGCGCACGCTCTTAAAAAAAAATACAGCGTATTCCTCCGCATTTCTACGCCCAAGAACGCGATATACGGCGTATTTGGCGTACATATACGTTCATCTGTATACGTCATATGGCGTGTTTACATACGCTATACGGCGTATTATGCGAAAGTTATACGCTGCGACCCATCACTACATGTGAGTTATACTGATACTGCGTAGTATATGATGCACGCGACGGTTTGCTGCCCAGCTGGAAGAGCCCCGCGCAGCATTGCGCACGCTAACCACTTCTGAAGTATTATATAGTGAAGTGGTACCTTTGTATTATATAGTGAAGTGTACCGCATACACTTTGTACATGTAATAAATAAAATTGAATTTGGGTCCGGTGTTGGCGGGGGGCTGGGCGCTTTGGTGCCATGCGGCACTGGTATCACCTTGTAGACCGCGACGATATGAGTACTGTTTGACTTCATCAACTGCATCCCATGTGCACAGGGCTTTCCGCGCCCCGAGCGGAGTTTAAAAAAAGTACATGTACTCATATGCCCCAGTTATTATGCACATCTAGATACATCTGTACTATAACTCATTTCCATATCTGCGCTGTGTGCTCGGCAGGAAGAGGGCGGCGGCTATAGAGTTTATCGCTCCTACAGATGAGTTTCATATCATAATTAGCTATGATATCCTCGCACCTCGTTACTCTGCTCAGCAGGCGCAAGGCAGTGGCATCGGCCCCGCCCGCCCCCCGGCGGCCCTGCTGGAGCACATACTTGGAATAAATATACCATATGGTACTATATGATTCAAGTAATTATGAAGTAGTATGTATATGCTTCAGGTATATACCTTGTATTTAATTATGAAATCTTCGCAACTCCTTACTGTGCTCAGCAGGCGGAACGCAGAGGCATCGGCCCCGCCCGCCCCTCGGCGGCCCTGCTGGAGCAGGCTTCCCTATTGGCCCAGGCTGCTGCTCAGCATACCGATGACAGCAGCAGTGAGGAGGAGGCGGGGCCCGTGGTGGCGGGTGCTCAGCGGAGGGCGCCGCGGCGGCTGGCGCCGGACCAGATTTCGGCGGCTCTCAAAAAGGTGACTGCCGGGCCCAAAATTTCTGCTCATTTTTTTCCAGTTTTTTTGCCGCAAAAGGGTGCTCAGCAGAAGACGCTGCGGCGGACCAGATTTCGGCGGCTCTCAATAAGGTGAGTGCCGGGCCCAAAAACGTGTTGGTACCGGCCCCAAACTCACGCGGGTGTTTGCTTATTTGGGGGGTATTTTTTTTCAAGGTGAGAGACACAGTTCAGAAAGGTTGTGGAAGGGTGCTCAGCGGAGGGCGCCAAAGCGGCTGGCGCCGGACCAGTTTTTGGCGGCTCTAAAAAGGAGAGTGCCGGGTCCAAATTCATGCGGGTTTTTGCTCGCTTTTTGTTGGTCTATCAATGTAAGGGACACAGAGAGGTTGTGGGTGTTGGTGTGGGGCCAGGTACCGGCGGCTGGTAGAAGGGGGAGTGCCGGCACTGCCGGGTCGAAATGCATCATTTTTTTTTTCCTAAGTTTTTTGACTGGGAAAGGGTGCTCAGCGGAGGACGCCAAAGTGGCTGGCGCCGGACCAGTTTTCGGCGGCGCTCAAGAAGGCGAGTGCCGGGCCCTATTTGTGAACATTTTTGCTCGTTTTTGGCAGTTTTTTGGCTGCAAAAGGGTGCTCAGCAGAAGGCGCCGCGGCGGCTGGCGCCGGACCAGATTTTGGCGGCTCTTAAAAAGGCGAGTGAAAGAAACATAAAATGTTGCCAAGCCCAGATACTGCCGTGGCTGGCGCAAGACTGCCAGGCTGAAGCCTGTGGGGGTGGTTTGTCCGCCTGGTGGAAACACACCAGACACCCCACACACGTACACACGCCGGTCAGTGTCCTTGAGGGCTAGGGAGGCTTGAGAGTACAATCACCATCGCCAACAGCGCTTAAGTGGTTGATGCCCCCAAAAAGCATGTACTTCTGTAGTGTACTTCAACTTCAACTTCAACTTCAATTTCTTGTTGATGTGAGATTGGTCTGTGCGAGGCCGCCAGAACGAGAAGGCTACTTCGAAGTACTATGAATGCAAATAGTGCAACAGCGTCTGGTAAGTGTGAATCCAACAACTGCAGACCACAAAAACAATTCTTCTTTATAGAGGGATTCCGTGAAGTATCAAGTACCAAAGCTCCGAAAACTGTACCAATACCCATTTCTGCACCTGCTAGTCCAATAGTTCAGTTGCTGCCAGAGTGTGTGGGGGGGAAGTACAGGGGGGGGGGGGGGGTGCCGCCCCTTGTTGTAGGTGCACCGGTGCTGTGGAAATTAAACGGTGCTGTGGAAATTTCACGGTAGTGGTGCTGTCACAGGGCAGGGAGGCGCATGGAGCGCGTGGGTTGCCGAGTTTCATGTGGTCCTTGGGAAATTTCCTTGGGAAATTATAATATAAACACTACTGAAGTACTTTGGAAATTTTGGTAACGTTTTTTTGGGGTCTTCAATAAGTGAAAGAAACCTAAAAGGCTGCCAAGCCCAGATACTGCCGTGGCTGGGGCCAAATGCCAGGCCAAAGCCTGTGGGGTGGTTTGTCCACCTGGTGAAAAGCACCAGACAGCCCCCACACCTGCACGCGCCGGTCAGTGACCTTGAGGGCCAGGGATGACTGAGAGTACAACTACCAACAGGGCTTACTTGCGCGGTGCCACCAAAAGCCAGCCGTGCGTGCTGCAAGCAGACCCACGTTCACCAACTTGATGAACTCCAGTAAGCCGTACAAGACAGCACAGGTTTGCGCAGGCACCTCAGTTGCGTTTGTTGTTGTTGGTTGTCGTTGGCAAAGAGCGCACGCACAACAACCGCAGAGAAGCTTAGGTGCGAGCATGTGATGTGTGACAACACAGATGTTTTTTTTAAACAAAAATGCGAGCATGCATCAATACCACCAGTAGCATGTGCAACTCATCCAGGGGCGACGCACTCTAGGTCTCCCTGCCCTACCCCCCCAACCGGGCCGTGATACTGCGAAGTATATGTATACTTCAGAGTACGGTAGTATGCATATGCTTCAAAAAGTACTGTGAAGCAGATGTACCGCTGCAGTACACATATACCTCAGAAGTACATGCATATATGTGTAGGTATGTACTTCTGAAGTATGGAGGACAGCCACTTGGTGGGCAAACACTATGGGACGTGCTGGCTGCCGCTGCTGCTCAGCACTGCTGCGGAAGGTGCTGCTGAGCACCACTGCTGCTGCCATACGCTGTGCCGCGGCTGTTCACTGCGCCTTCTGCTGAACACCTCGCTGCTGTTTCCGCGCACCACATGTCCTGCTGAGCACCTCAGCAGGCTGGCTTCCGCAGAGCATCCCTGCTGCTGTTGTTGCGTGCCACTTGAACTGCTGAGCACAGCTGCTGCTGCTAATGTGCGCCACTCGTCCTGTTGAGCACCTTAGCAGGCTGGCTTCTGCCATGCCCCCGCTCAGCATGCCTGCTGCTGCTGTGCAGCACGTGAACTGCTGAGCACTAACTCTGCTCCTCCTGCTGCTGCCGCTGTTGCCGATGCCGCCGCTGTTGGTGCTGCTGCCGCCGCTGCTGCTGCCGCCGCCGCTGCTGCTGCCGCCCGCCGCTGACGCCGCTGCTGCTGCTGCTGTGGCCGCCGCCGCTGTTGCCGCCGCTGCTGCCGCCCGCCGCTGCCGCCGCTGCTGCTGCTGCTGCTGTGGCCGCCGCCGCTGTTGCCGCCGCTGCTGTGGCCGCCACCGCTGCTGCTGCTACTGCTGCTGCTGCTGCTGCTGCCGCTGCCGCCGCCGCCGCTGCCGCCGCTGCCGCCGCCGCCGCCGCCGCTGCTGCTGCTGCTGTGCACCACCACTTGTTCTGCTGAGCACCTCAGGAGGCTGGCATTATGGAGGAGGACGAAAGCTCTGGGTGAGTGACGGTTCACATGCCTTGTACTGACTTTTTTTGCGTTTTTGCCTATTTCATCACACCGGGTGCAAGCCCCCTGCAAAGTCGAAGTACAGCAATGAACTTCAAAGTATTCAGCGTAGAAGCAATAAGAGTTGACCAACCAAACCAAACACAAAAGCATAATCAGTACGCCCCTCTCATGCCCCATCACACAGGTGGGCGCGTGTGCCCGCGGCGGCCGCCGCCGCCGCCGCCGCCATAAAGTCGAAGTGCAGCATGTAGCTTAATACTACCAAGATAATATCAACTTAAAAAAAGCAACACCATTAACAAAAATTAAAATAAACAAAAAATCGCGCGGGCGGATGCGCGTGCCCGCGGCGGCGGCCGCCGCCATACGCAAAGTCGAAGTAGAGCAAGGTATGTAGCTTGGCATACCCAAGATTACACCGACTAAACTCCAACACAAAAGTGTACTACTTCTACTACTACGAAGTACTTAATATGCTCTTCTCGTGCCCCGCCGCCATGCACAAAGTTGAAGTACATCAATGTACTTTGAAGTGTGTAGCCTACAATTAGGAAGATTATACTTCAAAGTACCAGGCGAACAAAATTCAATACAAAATAGAAGGTGCTTAATACGCCCTTCTCATGCCCCATCGCGCAGGTGGACGCGAGTACCCGCGGCCGCCGCCGCCGCCTCCACCTCCCGCGAGGAGTGGATGATGGTGCCCCCCAAGTCACTCGGCATACTTGGGTCCCTGAAGACCCTGCAGCAGCCAACGGCACGGAAGTTCCAGGCCGGTGCGCGGGGGGGCGGGGGGGCGGCGGCGGCGGAAGCGCCGAAGACGGCTGCGCAGCTGGCAGCGGAGGCAGCGGCGGAGGAGATGATGGCTAGGCATCGCGCGGCGCGGGGGCCTTCGCTGGCTGAGCTGCACTCCAAGAAGAGCAAGCAGCAGGTGCAAAAGAGAACTGGTAGCTGTCTACACTGGCTTCAAAGTATTGCTTCCAAGTGTCGAACTTCGACATTCAAGTATGTCGAAGCGGCGCGAGGGCCTTCGCTGGCTGAGCTGCACTCCGAGAAAAGCAAGCAGCAGGTGCGTTGGGGCGGGCTGGTGTAGAGAGAAGAATTCATGCCATTTGCTACTACTTCAAGTGTTGAACTTCAAATGTTGTGCCGGCGCGGGGCCCCTCGCTGGCGGAGCTGCACTCCAAAAAGAGCAAGCAGCAGGTGCGTCGGGGGCGGGTTGGTGTGGAAGAACAATGAGTGCTATTTGCTACTACTAGCTGCCCTGGCAGGCCGACCCCTAGCCTGCCGGCGGCTCATGCCTACCTGCTAGGAACCGTTCTGGCTTTTCATTGACTAGGCACTGCGCGGCGCGGGGGCCTTTGCTGGCTGAGCTGCACTCCAAGAAGAGCACGCAGCAGGTGCGTTGGGTGCAGGGTTGGCACAAGGGTATTCGGCATGTACAGGTGTACATACCTGTGTACATGTACACGTGCATACACATACGCTTTCTGCCCCAGCCACGGGAGTACCTGGGCTCAGTAACCTTTTGGTTTCTTTCACATATGTACCGGTATTTTAAAGTACCGCCTACAGGTATTTGCACAAAATACTTCAGAAATAGGTAAAGGTATACATACAGGTAGTTGTTGGGTTCTCGCTGGCGGAGCTGCAGCAAAAATCAGGTGCGTTGGACGCGGATCGTTTCCCTCTTTCCTGGATTGTTTTTGTTTTTTGCAGAGCTACCATGGCACCTGATCGTCACAGGCAGCAGACCGCTGGCTGTGCTCTGCAGCAGCCTGTGGCGGTAGCCTGCTTGCGTACTCCTGCTGTCTCAATCACGCTTGGTTACAACCTGCTCAGAGGGTGCAAAGGCACTACATAGCACGCACACAATATGCCACATGTACAGTTGAACCACCCCACTTTGTGTGCACACATGTGTGAGGGCGCCATGTCCGCCATAAGGAATATGTATACTATGTAGTACGTCATATACACATATGGCATGCCATTTGTGATATGATACTTATAAATACTTCTGCAGTCTAGTTTGCACTTGCAAGCGTGCCAGGGTGTACGCTTCTGGGTTGGTATACATGTACCACATGAGTATGCGGCGTTTCATGGCTCTCTCATGTACAATCTCCCGCAACCCTACGCCAGCCACGTCACTGCGCTGCACCCAACCTCTGGTGCCCCCCCCCCCCCCCCACCTTCCTGCTGCTGACCACCCCAGGTGGCGGCGGAAAAAGCGCAGCGCAAATGGTAGTATTTCAGTGGTATGTACTTGTGGTACACGTACCGAAGTATATCACACCAGTATGCGGTGTTTTGTAGTAGCAGGTACCATTTACCGCAACCCTAGGCCAGCCAGGTCACCGCGCCGCACCCAAGCTGAGCCCACCCCCCACCCCTCCCCCGCCGCCGCGAACCACGCCAAGTGGCGGCGGAAAAAGCGCAGCACAAGCACCAAGCCTCTGCTGAGCCCCCCCCCCCCACCCACCCACCCCCTTCCACCACCCCAGGTGGCAGCGGAGAAAGCGCAGCGCAAGCGCGAAGAGGCGGCGCGCAAAGAAAAGTTTGGAGCCGGCGAGCAGCCCCAGGGCGGGCCTCGCATGGGAGGGTCCATGGGGCAGGCACGCGGCGCAGGCACGGGCGCGGGTGGGGGCGGCGGCTTCGACTGGAGCAGGGAGGAGATGGAGATGCAGCACAGGCGCATGACCCCGCAGGTGGGGTTGCGCACAAACGTACTTCAAGTGTAGTATGATATACTTCTAGTATTTAAATGTACTTCAAGTATGTATAATGGAATCAACTGGAGCAGGGAGGAGATGGAGATGCAGCACACGCGCACGACCCCGCAGGTGGGGTTGCGTACTTCAAGTATATGATGTACTAGCAAAACGTACTTGAACTATATGACAAGTATCACTGATGACATCGACTTGAGCAGGGAGGAGATGGAGATGCAGCACAGGCGCATGACCCCGCACGTTGGGTTGCGCAAAACGTACTACTTCAAGTTTACTTCTTGAAGTATGATATGCTAGTACTACACAAGTGTCTATGATGGAACCAACTGGAGCAGGGAGGAGATGGAAATGCAGCACCGGCGCATGACCCCGCAGGTAGGGTTACGCAAAAATGTGTACCTACTTCAAGAAGTATACAGTGCACTCACGATTTAGTGCAGGGTAGTGCACCCCGCTAGCACCCTGCACTAAAGCAAGACCCAAACCAAATCAAATGAGGCGTGTATCGTTTATACAGAGTCATGTGTTCTGTGACAGGCCATCGGACCAAGCACTAAATCGCATTTCTCACTAAATCGAAGCGCACTAAATCGTGAGCGCACTGTACCTATGCAGTGGTAGTAATATATGGTATGATATCTCTATGATGGAATCCGCGCTTCGGTTGGTGCGAGACTCGCTGCCCTGGGTAGGCGCAGGTCTTTGCGTTCTTCATTCCCTTGCACGGGTCTGCCCAGGGTGACGGCCCCCTACCGGGGGGAGACCTAGAGTTTATCGCTCCTAGGTGAGTCTTCATATGAGCAAGCCATACACGCCATATACAGAGTGTACCTCGGATACAGCATGTGTGGCTGCTGGTACAGTGTATGAAAAAATGGCGAGAACATCTGGCTTGGGCGGTGCTCTTGCATGTTGGCTGGCCCACCATAGTCATTTTTTGCACATGTTTTGGCAAGAACGAAACGTTTATATCACATTTCTGTGCAATCCTACCCGCAGGCGTACAGGGACCTCATGGAGTCCAGCAAGGGCCTGGACACCAAGTTTTCAAAGGAGGTCTCCCGCAACTTCATGTGACATTCCTATGGTACTAGTGACAGAGACATGATGTCATGTGCGCACCCAGCTATAGTACAGGGTGGCGGTGGTGGCCGCTGCGCTGGGCGGAGGTGGTGGCCGCTGCGCTGGTGCTTGCACGGGCCACCGCAGCTGCATGCGCCGGCAGGCGTTGCATGCGCCGGTAGCCGGCTCAGTGGCTGTACGGAGGCAATGCCTGTGCGCGGCGGTGCCCAGTGTGCTAGTGCCGGGGGGGGTGTACCGCAGTTATGCGCCGGTACGCGGTGCATGCGCCACCGCAGTTGCATGCGCCACTGGGGAGCGCTCGATATCGCGCGCACCACCGCCGGAGCAACCACCACCACCGGACCACAACGAGAGGCGAGCGGGGCGTCCGGGCGGGTAGGCTGGCCCCCCATAGGATATACGGCCGTCAGGAGTCCCTACCTCATGCGCCAGTACACCGCAGTTGCATGCGCCGGTACGCATTGCATGCGCCGGTAGGCGTTGCCAGTTGGCGCGAGCCCGGGCAGGCATAGCAGCTGCATTGTGCCGGCAGAGCCGTGCAAGTCGGCGCACGCTGGCCCGCCGCTGGGACGGCGGTAGAGCGGTAGGCCACTCCACTATCACAAGCTGCGAGATGGTGCGCTGCAAGGTGGCAGAGAGCTGCCACGAGGTGGAAGTGAGTGTGTTCGTGGCTGCAGCATGTAGCCTCAGTTGCCGTGCAGCGACACTCTGCAGCAGGGACGGGTGGGGCGTGGCACCCAGGCACCTAGCATGGGCTGCAAAAGTTGTCAGCGAAGGCTGCACACTTTGTGGGGCTCACATTGCGCAGCTGCCGCCGCACA
>JAULBY010055182.1:0-11209 GCA_032358315.1 Ophiocytium majus
GGGGGGGGGTGAAGTGGCTGTGTGTGGGAGTGAGCTGTGGCATACAGGCGCGGGGTGGGAGGAGACGAAGTGGCAGCGCAGCAGTGGCGGCAGTAGGTTTTTGTCGCCCAGCTGGTGTCCTCGCCAGTGCCGAAGGTGAAGCAACCGGCCTGGCCACCAGCACTCCCTTCCCTTTGCATCCCAGGCACACTCCTATGCGCACCTACATGCTGCCAAGTGCCCCCAAAAGACCCCCCAACAGACTTCTAATAACATACCAATGTAGGTGCTTCGGAGTATGAAGTAATAATCATAACTTCGAACTATCAGTACCATGCCACACAAGTGCAAGAACAAATCCTGACCAGGGAGCCGTCGCCGCTGCTAAAAATGAGGTCCCCATCCACGCTCAGCAGCGCGCCAGGCCCGTGCGTGCTCGAGGAGCCACACACAGTCTGCAGCAGCACACCCTCCCTCTTGCTTCAAACCCAAAAAAGACTTCGAATAATGATATTACAAAGTAGTGTGAAGTACAACGTAGTAATACATATCAGTAAAATGCCACAAAATAGATACCTGGGAGCCATCGCCGCTGCTGAAAATGAGGTCCCCATCCACGCTCAGCAGCGCGCCAGGGCCGTGCGTGCTAGAGGAGCCACACACGGTCTGCAGCAGCACGCCCTCCCTCTTGCTGGCGGCCTTCCCCAGGTCAAGCTTGACGCGCTCAATGTAGTAGGGGTGCTCGCATATCATACCCTTGCGGTTCTTGCCGTCGCCATCCGTATCCAGGGATGGGCCTGCAGCCGACGGCAACACAGTCAGCGCGGGAGGTGTGTGCACAGACTGAGTTAGCATGTATATATATTTAGGTTTATTTATATTTAGGTTTATTTTGATATATAATATATACATACTTCTGAAGTACATTTTTGCATGTCCTTCCGTTGTGGTGTGTCAAAGCCGTTACGGGTGCGGCTTGGCGGCAGCAACAACTGAGTTGCGCAATTTGAGACAGTGTGCGGAGTCGACGGCGGAGTGGCATGGAGGGCACGCATGCGGCCGAAAGTTAGCATGTCTGTCGTGGTGCGTCAGAGCCCTTGTGTGTGCCAGTCTAGGCATTGTGATTGGTGGCAGTAACAGTTGAACTAAGTAGATACAATGTGAGAAGTCGACAGCGGTGCGGGAGGAGGCACGCACGGCTACAGAGTCAACTCAGTGTGGCTGTGTGTGTGGCCTACAGCGAAGGGCCTGCCGCCGGCGGCAGAGTGGCAAGGAAGGCGCGTGTGCACAGGCCGAGTTAACTCAGTATCTCTGAGCCTCTCTGTGTGTGTAGGGTTGCGTGGAAACATGAGCAAGCATGAGCAAGCCATATACACCGTATACGGAGCATACATACTTCGGAAGTATATACATTCTTGCCATCGCCGTCCGTGTGCAGCGATTGGCCTGCCGCCAGTGGCAGCACAGCGAGCGCGGGAGGCGTGCACAGGCCGAGTTGACCCAGTGCCTCTTACTCCTGAGTATGTAGAGAGTCCATGTGCTATGACATACCTTTGGTACTTCAGAAGTACTTCGAAGTACTTCGCAAGTATATGATGTGGTACTACAGGTTTCGATTCTCTTTAGTGCCAGGGCTTGCCTTGGTGCGAGGCGCGAGAGGGCTGACACCACCCCCGCACTTCACTGCAAGTGCACTACATCAGATGCACCCTGGAGGGTGACCTGCCCTGGCAGGTCGAGCCCTAGGTAGCCTGCGGGCACCCGCTAGCCCTCTTCTTTGTCCGTACACATACTTTGTCGTGCTTTTGATCCGTGTCAGGGCCGCCAGTGAGCGTGCTGGCATGCATATGTCTTGGGCTCTTGCGCGCCCCCAAGTGCGAATAAATAAAACTTCATCAGATATATACCACGTACTTGGAAGTATGCGCACATGTCAACAGCAAGTGCGCGCGCACCATCAGCACGCTGGCTGCAGCCTCTGTCAGCGGCATCAGCCGGCCAGGCAGGCCCTGAGCGATACGGCACCTGGACATCGACACGCGACCACATGTTACACTCCCATGTGTGCCGTGTCACCCCTGCCAGTGCCTACCCTGCTGCACACCACCAACGCACGAAAAATACACTTTCTCATCGGAAATCTCATCAGCAAGAGCTCATCAGCGGTTACTTACAGTGGTCCCACCAAGTGCACCCCGCAACCCCGGGGGCTCCCCGCCCCAGCCGTCCGGCCGATCACGCTCCACTGCATCGTTATTTGGCAGCTGGATTAAGAAGTCGAAGTCCTTTGGCTCTCCACTGTATATGATGAAGGCCTAACATTACCACCACCGACCACACATGAAACCACCAACAATAACACCCGAGCAGTAGACTATCGAAAAACCTCATCAGCAAGAGCTCATCACCAGTCACTCACAGTAGTCCCACCAAGTGTACCCCACTGCACACCATACTGCCACCACCAACAAATGAAATATGTACTTCAGAAGTGCTACCGAAACCTCATCAGCACTCACAGTGGTCCCACCAAGTGTACCCCGCATCCCCCGGGGGCCCCCCACCCCAGCCGTCCGGCCGATCACCCTCAACCTCATCGTTATTCGGCAGCTTGTTGACGTCCTTTGGCTCTCCGCTGTACATGATGAAGGCCTTGTACACGCCGCTCTCCCAGTCCGGGTGCAGCTCCATGCTCAGCAGGCCGTGGTCCGCGTCGCTCCAGACGTCCTCCGTGATGTCCAGCAGCAGCTGCTCAGCAGAACAAAAGCACAAACGGAACCACATATTATAAGTGCGTCACAAGCAAGTCTATGTTGATACTACTGTAGTACTACCATACTACTCGAAGTATGCATCCAGGAGCTGCTGCTCAGCAGGCCGTGGTGCTCAGCAGCAAGGTACCATGCTCCAAGCCTCCAAGCGCCCTCCCGACGTCCAGCAGCTGTGCAACAGATGTGCCCACCGATACCCAGAACCCCTGCTGTGTGCGAATCCTCTCCATTGTAGGGATCCAAGCATCCTTACTTCCCACCTGCCGTGAACAGCAATGGAGTCTTGCTGCACACTCCACTACCGCAACACACCAGGCAATAGTGCGTGCACCATATACATACCGTACAGAATGCCTTCGGGTAAGTAAGTAAGTGACTGCTGTTGGTGGAGCGTGTACCTTGTAGTCGTACTGGTCCGAGTCTATGCTGTCGTACAGCCTCAGGTTGCCCCTCTTGTGCACGGTGATGACCTGATCCGAGCCAGGAATGAATTTGATCATGACTGCCCTGTCGTCATAGTCAAAGTCCCACAAGTGCTCCACGGTCAGGTCGTCCTTCACCGTATTCGGCTGCACAGGCATACAGAACAGCACACAACGAGGCGGTTGTGGTGCAAGTGAGCGTAACGGCACACGCACGGAGTAGGTACAAGGGTCGGCATAGCCAGGTCTGGCACGGGTGCAGCAGACCCTGCGCAGCTATCACCAGCACAGCAGCAGGTCTCTCCCTGTTTGGCTGCAGCAGCGCCGGCTGAAGCCGGTGCATACCCCGGTGTTCAACAGGCCACACACCAGCAAGAGCGAGAGCAGGTGGCGGCAGCGGCGTCAGCAGCAGCGCCAGCAGAGGTGTCGGACGCAGCAGCACCAGCAGGGCCGCCCTGCGCACGCGCCATCACAGCACCGAGGAGCCACCGGCAGCACCAAACGGCGTTAAATAAGGCCCGGTTGTGAACAGCGTACCACGTTGGGAGGCGGGGAGTCATCGCTGAAGCCCTTGAAAGTGACCTTGCCGGCCACTGCGCGGAGGCAGCCGCACAGCAGCAGCGGCGCCGCCAGCGCCCTTCTTCGCATGCCGGCGCCCGTGTGTGCTGCGAAGGCGTCAGCTGAGCAGGTCCGACTTTTTGTTTTCTGCGAGCGAGGCGAGTCACTTCGTGCCGATCCGAGCACTTTAAACGGGAGTCGGAAGCACACAAACGCACCGCAGCAGCCTGAGCCGGGGGGGGGGGGGGGGGGGGGGGGGCTGCAGTCAACACGCGCAAGCAACGTCGCCTGCGCAGCGGTTTGTCCGTGCTCGCGCACAGTAAGCGGTGCGCGTTTCTTGTGCACTTCGCAATTTTCGTTCAGCAGCAACACCGCGTGACCACGGCAAGTTTCACAGCCCGCGAGCACGCTGCCGTGTGGCCACTGCACACACCACGGCGGACGTTTCAGGCAGGTGAGCTCCGCTGCTGCTGCCGAAGCAGTGTTCATCAGCGCAGCTGATGTTATGCTGCCCTGGTATGGGTGGCGGTTGCTGCCGAGCTGCTAGCTGCTGCTACCTCGTGTGCTGACGTCAGAGCTGAGCAGTGCAGAAGCTCTGGGCCTGGCTGCAAGTGGGCTTTGTGCTTGGGTGTGCTGCGGGATAGCCTGTGCTCAACAAGCTGCACCTACTAGTTTTTGCCAAAATAGCTTGCAGAGCCGCAATTGTGGCACGCCTCGGCACCATCTGCTGCACTGCTGCAGCGCCCACCCCTAAACATGCGACGCAATATGTTAGTTGCTGGACTGCACAGTTTATCAGGGGGTAAGTAGGGCGGAAAAGTCTTCTCTGCCCTACTTACCCCCTGCTTTATTGTGCTTTCATTCGCAAGCTTGTAGGTGACACGTTGCAGCTCTTGCGGCTTCTTCTCTCAGGTTGGCACCCGAAAACGGTGCGGCATCGCGCAGCCACCTAGCGTACGTTCCAACATGGTGGGAGGCGCGCGGCCCCGTGCCACGCGCCGCTCACGCCCACTCCTCCAACCAGCCCGCCAGGATGGCTCCACTTGCGGGTGCGGGCGCGCGCGCGTGCCACTGCCGCATCTCCTCCGCTGCTGCTGGCAAGTGCATGTGCGCGAAGTACTCGTACACCACCTGGTCCCGCTCGCGCAGGCGGCGCAGCTGCTCCGTCGTTGCGCTGAGCGCGCGGTGCGCCTGACACACCTCGCGCGCATACCTGGCCAGGCTGTCTGGCTGAGCCTGCCACTCCCGCGGCGCCACCCACAGGCGCCGCCAACATTGCTCCCCTGGCGGCTCCGGCGGCGCCGCCGGCGCGCAACATGTTGTACAAGCAGCCTCAGCAGCGCTGGCTGCCGCGACCTCCGCCACCGTTCCCACCCCCGCGCCCGCCTGCTCAGCAGCAGCAGCAGCCCCATCTGCCGCAGCCACTGTCACCACTGCCGCGCCCGCACTTCGCCTGCTCAGCAGCAGCGGTGCCCGCCACGTCCACGGCCGGCGGTGCCGCACCCGCGGAGCACACCGCTGCCGCGCGCGCGCTGGCAAGCACCTCTTGCAGCACACCTGCGCGCTCCAGCAGCCCGCCAATCCACGCCGCCATTGGTGGTGACCACCACCGGAGCCAGGGTGAGTGGCGAGCGCGGCGTCCGAGTGGGCAGGCCGGCCCGCCATAGGATATACCGCCGTCTGGAGCCCCTACCTCATGAACGCCAGACTGCTGCAAACCTTGTCATGGCACACCTGGCGACTGAGTACTAGTACACGCTCAGCACCATCGAGCAACAACGCCATGGCCCGCCGTGGCCATGCGTGCAACCCCTTCCGCCGCTGTCAACCTCTCCAGTGGACGCGTTGGAAGTGGTGCTGTGCGCCTACCTACCAGTGGCCTGCGGGCGCTGCGACGCTCAAGCGTTCGCAGTCTAGGCGCGCTGCGCCTGTCAGGGTGTTTTGAAAGCGACTAGTATGCATCGGTGTGCGTTGTGCTCAGCAGCTCTGCACATTTATGCGCCAATGGGCCGGGCGGACCGAGCGCCGCGAAAAAGGCGCTGCGCGGCTTGTGCTGCCGGTGCCTGCCTGCCAGTGTGTGGTGTGCTTGTGCTCTACTTGAAGTGCCTGTATGTAATCTCATGCGCTTGCATGCGCCTGCTGACAGTGTATGCTACTTCAGCAGCGTAGCTGGAGTCCAGCCTGCACCAGCGGCATGTGCGCTGTCTGTTGAGCAGGCTGCCAACTCAGTTTGCATTTTCAATGCTGTGCTGCATAGGCAGGGCCCTCCTGTTGCATGTGCGTCAGCAACGGCTCCTTGCCATGCTTAGGAGCTGGGCGGACTCGGAGGGCATTTATGGAAGAATCATGTCCTACCTTCGTGTTCGCGTAGCGAAAAGGGGGTATGGGGCTACACTACTGTACTGCTGAGCATGACCACTTGCCGCAGTTTGCTGAGCAGTGCACCATGATGGTGCTCTGACCACACGCGCTTGTGGTTTTTGATGACTTCTGCTGGAACGGGTAGCTGTCTGGCTGCCCTTTAGCCGCTGTAAAAGCAGCCTGCTCCCAACAAGAGCACAAGTATCTGTAAGGGCCCAGAGCGGCTCTGGCAGAGCCTCCTCTCTGGGCCTTTCTTCAGGGGCTCAAAGTCACATACATGGTGGTACAGTAGTGGAGTTTAATAAGAGTACAGTAGTCTAGTGCCCTAAGCGGAGTTTAATAAGAGTACAGTAGTGGTGCACATGTGACACCGTGTGACATCGCAATTGTATGGCGTGCGTGTGCACACAACCGCATAATCACGAGCACCCTTCCCACTACTTCTCTTAGGGGTTGAGGATTGGCCCCCCACACTCTCCCGCGGCGGCAGCGGCAGCCGTCGCGTGTGTGCTGAGCACTAATAATTCAAGAACTTTCGCGAGAGTTCCGGCACCGTTCACGTTCCGGGTGTTCCGCCGAGCAGCAACATGGTTCACACACGCGCGTGTTGTACAAGACAACGGTGCTGCACACAAGCTGGGCAGCAGCAGCGCACGGGCGGGGTCCCTTTGGGTGAGGTACCGGCGCCAGCAGGGCTACGGTGCCGCCATGCGCTGGCAACAAGTATCTAGGAAACATCTTGACATCTGCATGCACCTGGGGTTTCCCTAGCAGATACTTGCAGCAGTGAAGGCGGGTGGTGTTGACAGCACTACTATTAGCGAGCGCTGCTTGACGGTGTGCGAAGTTCTGCTCACGACGAGCGCTTTGGGGCGCCGTGGCATCAGCATTGTTAGCAGCAGCAGCAAGGCGGCTGCTTCAACCTAATGCCGCGCGTGTGGCGTCGCTTGCAGCGCGCTCGACTGCGCGTTCCAACGGCAGCAGCAGCAGCGCTGGGGATGCGCGACTGTAGCTGGTGTGCGCTGTAGCATTGCACGCTGGGACACAGCTAACCCTAACCATTTCCGATATCTGCTCTTGACTTTCTCTTTAAACGTCTGTTCAAGGCACCGGACTGCAATGTGGTGGGAGACGCCCAAGGAGGATACGCAGCCAAGGGCCGGGTCCACGAAAGCTTCCGCCACAACACAGCACGTTGTGGAAGCGTGTGACAACTTTGCGCAGCCGCAGCAGCCGCGTCAGCGCTGGCAGCAGCTTCGCCGGCCCTTGCAGCGCTGGCTCGTTAACTCGGAGCCGAACAACGCCGGACTGGCATACGGCCTCAGTCGCGCGTGGCCGCCAAACAACACACTGCCCAAGCACCGCGGCATGGCGACAGTGCTGTTCTTGATACTCATAGTGGCTTACGTCTCCCTCAGTGTGTGGTACGTGGTCGGTGTGGCGCACAAGCGCTACTCACCGCCCGTCACAGCCTACAGGCAAGTCACTGCTACTGCAGGCTAGCGCGGCTCAGGCTTAGCTGCTAGCAGCACTTCTTGCTCTTGTCAATCAATGATTGTACAGAATATGAGTTCGAGTATATGCTGCCGGGCATGCACTATCGCATTGTGCACCCTGGCACGCATGGCATGGGCTCTCGCATGCCTACAAGTGCGAGTACATAAAAGTACGGTGCTACTACAGTGGTACCATGAAGCTTAACGGCCCCTACCGGTGGGGACAGCTGGAGTGCAAAGTTTATCGCTCCTTGGTTGCGTTTTCACATGTTTGCAACCCATGAGTGTGAGGGGTGTGGGCGCATGCAGCTGCCAGCGCCTCGCACTAGTGTCGGTACCTCAATAGCAAGCTGGCAGTGAGCTGACTGGTGTCTTGTAGCACAAGCGCAAGCAACCCAAAGCCTGGCAGCTGCAAGGCTGCCAGGAGCCTTGAAGCAATTGCACACAAGCGCTACTTACATGTCTCCACTGAAAGCTCAACACTGTCACTGTTGGGCACGACCGAGCCATGGTTGGAAAATCTGGTAGCACAGGCATTCACTGCAGCCTTCCACGGCGTTTGAGCACGAGCACACACGTGCGCACGTTCACTGCATGTTCATCCTTTGCATGGCCTTATTTCAGCAACTTGCCACACCTGCTGCTGTGCCTCCTGCAGAAACACATCCGTCACAAGCTTCACCATGCCTTACGTCACCTTCTGTGCCACACCGTACTTGGGTCATCCTCCCGCCACGGTCGTGGGTGTGCCGTTGGACATGGGAGTAACATGCCAGATTTCCACTGTCCACAATGAAACCTTGGAGGACTACTGCCTCGGGGGAGCCGGGAATAGCACCCACCCCGTTGCCGCAAGCCACGGCCACGTGGGCTGGTGTGAAGTGGACTGCACCGGAGATGTCATCCCAGTTGTGACGCCTGAGGGCTTTCACTGCCAAGTGCTCACTGGCGCTGCGGACGCCGGCTTTCGTGAGTGCAGCTTGGCACTTGCAGCGTGTGGCACAGGCTTGTGGCACAAGGGTGCATAACTTGTGTTGACGGGATCCTTACAGCGCTATGACTCTCAGTCAGGCGGCTTTGCATTGACGATCTCAGGTGACCTTAAGGTTTTTTTTTTTTTTTCACGCATGCCAGGGTGGAGCTTTCTTGCACTCATTTCCCTGTGTAGCCTGCATACACAATGCAATGTCATATGGCACTAAGGTGCAACACCGGCATGTTTGAACAAGACTTGCTCATGGTGTCAAGCAGCAGTTGAGCAAAGTAGGTGCCAGATGCTCGTCATGCACATAAGGTACGGTACACAGCGGTAGCACAACGTCGGTAGAGAGCATCCCATCGCCTACGACTGAGCGACCCACTACACAAGCCTGGCACTCCTGACTGATGTGTGGGCATGAGTGCGGCGCTTGATGCAGGCACAGTGCCGAGTTATCATAGTTCATGCTACCGAGTACCAGGCGTTCGGTCGCCGCCACCGTTTTCAAACAAGTTGAAGTTTCGAAATGCACACATCGCCACCATCCTGCGCTCACTAATTCGTGACCTTTTCATGCTGTCATGTACCGGTACCATTATTATTTTTTAAACTGCTGCCGGCCTGTGTGGCAGAGCTGGGGTCGGGGCTTCAGGACCCGTACATCACATTGGCCGTCGATTTTGCGGACACTGCGATCGTCACAGCAGCGACGCTCTATCTCGTGGGCAGTGAAAGTGTGAGGGCACCTGAAGCGGGTGGGATCTGGGATGTCTCGGGACAGCCAGGGCAGCGCCTCGATTCTGGGGCGTGGTTGCTGGTGCAGGTAAGCAAAAGTGTACATGACCGCATGCCAAGGCAGGTGAAATTCATACTTTCCGAAGTAGTTTTCACGCAGGCAGCGGCAAAGGTGCACTGGCGCATGATGCACATCTGCATCTGTCTCCTATGCTCATGAGAACTCTGCTGTTTGGTAGCAGGATGCGTGCATGCTTACGCTAATAGTTTTCTACAGCCGCACTGCTCCTGCAACATGGCGTGCTGGGGGGCAGGGGATGTACTTCTCGAAGTACACACAAGCAAGGCACTGCCACACACGCCTGCACACCAGAACATGCACTTCTGTGAAGACAAGGAACACGTGTGTATGCATGCATTTGTAACCTGAGGTACTATTAGTACTATTAGTAGAGTACTGAGCATTAACAATTTTTTTCGCTACCTGTCTGATTTTCTGGTCACACGCACCGTGCGCAAAGGGCTTTCCGCGCCCTAAGCGGAGTTTTATAAGAGTACTATTTGAAGCAGCCATTTCCAGCCTGAGCCCACATACCACTGCAGTCTCTGCACCGATGCCAGCAATTGGTGACAACCGGTATGCTGCACATGCAATTGCCAACTACTTGTCGTGTCAGGTTGTGTCCAAGTTGTGCGTCTTTCCACCCCCTTGTCCTCAGCAGCAGTCAAGCACAACATCACATGTCCGCCATCATCCGATGCCAGCTGTGTAGTAAGCCCATTTATTGGCGGGATTCCTAAGTATACCCTGTGGCGCCACAGATTGCTTTCACTATGCGTCCTACTTGTAAACACAGCTTACCTGTATATACTTCTCAGAAGTATGTGTTTGTATTACAGTACCTTTATTGAGCTCCGCTTAGGGCGCGCAAAGCCTTGAAGTAGTACACGGTGCGCGAGTGACCAGAGAAAGGATGATCAGACACGCTGTAGCTAGCGAACAGGCTGGCAATGCTCAGCACTGTGTATACTTCAAAGAAAGCCTATAGTACATACAGCGATCTGCTTCTTGAGACGAAAGCAGGGTGTTGCCACCAATTGTGA
Source organism: Ophiocytium majus (assembly GCA_032358315.1). NCBI lineage: Eukaryota > Xanthophyceae > Mischococcales > Ophiocytiaceae > Ophiocytium > Ophiocytium majus. The sequence continues at coordinate 10,406 of JAULBY010055182.1, forward strand.
CGGTAAAGTGATTGAGGATGCATACATACTTCAACAGGTACTAATGTGCGCTTTGTGTGCACGTGGTGAGCAAAGAGTGAGTTCATGCCATGTTAACCTGTGGCAGCTGCTGCCCACTTCCGTTCACGCGTACTGTGCCATTCCTGACAGGTCACGCGCCAAGACGCAGAGCGCATCAGGCCTCGCATGCATGGAGTCAAGGTGTCTTCTGAGCGGAACACCACGTACACTGTTTCGGCCACCTATTCCAGCACCATCCCCTCCGATGTCGCACAGTTGTACCTGTCCTTCAAGGCTGATCCTATGGGCGCGGCCGTCCTCCAGGACCAGGACCCCCTGAACTGGATAGATGTGCTGGGTGTCATCGCCGGCTTCTTTGGCTACTTCATGGCCATTTTTATGCTGCTGCTGAACAAGTCCATGTTTGACAACATGGTGAGGCTGGAGGACAACAGGGCGTCGCACACGCTGGACAAGGCGCGCACACCGGCGGTTGCAGTCACTACGGTACCGCAAGAGCAGCACGCCTACAGCTGGCAATGTCCGCAGCAGGCAGCCTTGTGCTGACGTTCAACTTACAATTGTGGTGTCGTGTCATGGCCTGCACGGACGCCAGTGCACCGCAGCAGTGCTGCACATCCATGCGTGTTACCAATTTACCAGTGACCACGATGGCGTATTAAAATATCGGGTACCTTCATGAGTTGTAGTAAGTTTTGTGTCGCTGCACATGAGGTAGGGACTCCAGACGGCGGCATATCCTATGGCGGGCCGGCCTGCCCACTCGGACGCCCCGCTCGCCTC
>JAULBY010055193.1:0-11209 GCA_032358315.1 Ophiocytium majus
CGGCGGCACACCCGCGGCGCGCATTTCATCCAGGAGGGCGGCGGCGGCGGCGGCGGCACCGGCGCGCGCGCATACGGCGAGCGCGCTCGTGTAGACAAAGGCGTTGGGCGTGAGGCCGGAGGCGCGCATCTCGGCGAGGAGCGCTCGCGCGCGTGCGACGTCCGCGCATGCGCCGACGGCGGCGTTGTAGGCGATCTCATTCGGGCGCACGCCAGAGCGCTGCATGTCTGAGAAGAGCGCCACGGCGTCGGCCGCGCGCCCGCCGCGCCCGCACGCCGTTATCGCAAAGCAGTAGTTGAACTGGTCGAGGGGGACGCCGCGGGCGCGCATGGACGCGAGGGCCGCCAGCGCGCGCTCCGCCTGGCCCACGCGCGCGCACGCGTTGAGCAGGTAGCCGTACGCGTGCACCGACAGCTGGCCTCCGATCTGTGGTTGTGGAGGTTTTTTGTGGGGGCCGTGGGGGAGGTGGGGTGTGCCGGGTGGGCGCGGGAACGTGAGACGGGTGGTGGGTGTGGGCGTTGACATGTACTCCTAAAAGCATGTGTGTGTGCAGGAAGGTGGGTGTGCCATGCGGGCAGCTGTGGTGGTGCTGTTGCTGCGCCATGCGGTAGGGGCGCAAGTGTGCCGGCTGGGCCACGTGTGTGGATGCGTTGGAGCGTGGGAGAGTGGTGTTGCTGTACCGGCAACGTGTCAACTGGAGGTATTTCGCTGCCAGTCATGTTGGAGGGAGCTTGTATGTGTGGCTTGCTTGGCAAAGTAACCCGCTGCTGTCGACGGCAGTTGAAGCAGCAGCTGCTGCTGCCAAGAAAAGCCACGTGTCATGACACTGAAAAAGCTTGCTGCAACGCACCACGCACCACCGGTACCTGCTGGTGCCACCCACAGTGTAGCTCCATGTCAAGCCAGAAGCATGTTGCGGCAATTGTGGCCACACCCAAACAAAGGCAGCTGCAAGCTGCAAAAGTGCATCAAGCGGCAGCCAGCGCAATGTTGTACTGGCTTAGTTGCTAGCAACACGAAGCTCATCATGGATGTCACCCACCTCTTCCAAAGCGTCCACAGCATCAAAGAGCTCCCACCACCTGCCGTGCCCGTGCAGGCTCTTGATGGCCCTGAGGCAGGCCTCCTCCGACCTGGCCCTGCCAAGCTGGGCACTCACCCCCTCCCCGTGCCCATGGTCCTTCATCTCCTGCACTGCCATCACCACGCCTCTCCAGTTGCGCCTCCTGTCCGCGGCTTCTATGCGGGCCACATAGTCTAGCTTGACCTCCGTCCCAGGCAGCAGCACACCCGCCACTGCTGGCGGCGCTGGGGGTGCTGAGGCCGCGGTAGCAGGACCTGGTGCTGCTGCAACAGGCACGTCATCGAAAGGCGCAGCTGCGCACGCAAAGGATGTGTGGCGTCGGCCGGGGCGGTGAGGACAGCTGCAGCTGCAGCTGCTGCTGCATCGACCTGGTTGCGGAGGCCTTAGGCTCCCATCGCCTCGCAAGCGCAGCGCCTCGCAGGCGCTGATGGACAGCAACAGAAGCACCGCCAGCCTGCCGCTGCTGTTGCAACCACAGGCGTTGCAGTTGTTGCCACTGGCGTGGCAGGTGGCGAGCAGGGGGCTGCTGCTGGGCCTCCTGCGGCCGGCGCCCCCGGTGCTCATGGTGACCCCAGGCAGGGCACAGGCCGTGGTGCTACAGCGGGCGCTGCACTGTGGTGGGTGCGCATGCACTGCCTGCTGCTGCCAGGCCCTATGCGGGCCCGCGCCGGCCCGGTCACCGCACCGTCACCTCAACTGTTGCGCGTCACGCACAGCAAATCACCATTGAAGACGACACACAACCCTCGGAGACAGCCACCATGGTGAAGGCAGCAGCAGCGGCAGCCCTACTGGCTCTGGCGTGCGGTCAAGTCCTGGCCAGCACCGCTCGCCCACCCGTTTTTTCTGGAGGCGGCTCGTACTCCGGCGCAAAAATCTTCCTTGCCAGCAGCACCACGAGGGAGAGGCAAACGGAGGCGGGTACGCCGGACGACACCAGCACAGACACCCTGGTGCCCGGCGGGGGCACCGACATCAGCCATGCGGGCGAAGGAGCTCTCGCTGCGGCCAAGCCAGGCGCCCGCCGGGCCCTTGCCCCGACCGCGAAGCCGTGAGCTGGCGCTCGGCGCGTGAAACCGACTCGCGATGTAAGGTAAATAGACTGTACAACACGAGAGAGGGCACGGCCGACGGGAGCGCGTGCAGCTGGCGGCGGCGAGTGCCAGCAGCGGCTAGGCTAGGGGTGGGGGGTGGATGTGTCGCCGCTGGCACACGGAGGAGGCGGGACGATTCGTGGCGTGTAATCGTTGTCCGTGAAGTGTGCCCAGGGCTGCACTGGTGTTTTGACAGATAGCACAGTTAGTAGTTGCAGCAACATGGCAGCAACATCTGCCAGGGGGGGGGGGGGGGGGTAGTAGGTGCACGCCACACCAACGCAGGCAGGTGCTGAACAATCGCCGCGCACAGCGCGTGCGCAACGCACACACGGCACCACGCATAATGAATCCATTACTTGCTCTCATCTTGGTCGGCTTTTGTCCGCCACTGTGCATCCCCAGCAGGTGAGTAGCGCGAGAGGTGCGATGCCACCTTTGCTGCTGCCGCTGCCTGAGCGCCCTCAGCCGCATGCACGTCTGCTGAGCTTGTGAGCGTACTGGCTATTGTGGCGTGTGATAGCCTGCTCCTTCGCCTTAGTGCCCAGCTGGGAATGTCCGTCTGTGGGAGCGACCAGGGGCGGTGTACCGGAGCAGGAGGAGCCCGTGGAGGAAGTTTCTCAGCATAGCAGCAGGCTGGAGGTTGGTGCCGCCAGTGCAGCACAGCAGTGCTCAGCCGCATGAAGCAACACGTTGCAAATAACATAGTACAGGGTACAGCCTACTGACAATTACAAGTACTTTAAAAAGCGTGTGCCGCGGCGCTGCCGCCGCGCTTTGTTCAACTCCCGCCTAGCATCTACGACGGCATCAGGTAGTAGCACTCGATGAAGTATATTCACACAAACCTCAGCAACAGCAAATCCCTGCACCAAGGTGGACCATGAACTTGGTACACCAACGCTGCTCCTCCCCACACCCAAGCGCGGCGCCGACGACCCACGCAGCACACCACCACCACTACCACCCCCACGCAATGTGCGCACCAACAAGCATGCTGCACCGCGCACGCCACCCCTCTCCATGGCCACCGAACAGTGCCACCCACCTGTGTGACGTCCCGAGCGTGTTCCATGTACCAGTTACCCCACATGGTGGGCTCCCGCCCGCGCACAAGCGCCCCATCCGCCGTCGCAGCCGGTGCGCCACCTGCCGCCGCTGCGCCGCCCGCGGCCGCGCTGCGCAGCAGCAGCAGCGGGCCCGCCTCGCGCATGTGCCGGCACTGGCGCTGCTGCTCGCGCGGGCTGCCGAGCGGCCACTGCACGTAGCGCGTGCCGTGCAGCTCCAGGTCTATCGGTATGTGTGTGTGCCCGAACACGTGCATGTCGCTGCGCAGCTGGCGCACCTGCGGCGAGAAGGGGCACATGTGGCATTTTGAACACGTGTCTTGCAGCGGCGCGCCCAGCTGCGGCCAGCGTGGAAGGCCGCTGTTGCTGGCAGGTACCTGCGTAGTACTCCTGGAAACCTGACAGCATCGCAGCCAACGCCCGCAAGCGAAAAGCGCCCACGGCTGGCGTTGGCTTGTGCGTGCCCATGCACTGCGCGGCACTCGCAGTGCCCACTGCCCAGCGACACGCGCGTACACCAGCTGCACCAGTGTGGCCTGCAACTGCACACACAAGCCCAGCGCGCCACCAAGCACCCCCACTTGGCATAAATGCAAGCGCAGGCGCGTGAACACTCAGTGAACACGCAGCGGCGCACCTGCGCCTCCAGCGGGTCGCTGCCAATGGCGCGCGGCAGATTCGGCTCCGTCAGGAAGCGCTTCTCGGGCACCAGCTCCTGCCGCGGCACAAAGTGCGACACGGACAGCACCACCGGCCTCCCACCGCCGCCACCGCCCGCCGCCGCCTCCGCCGCGCGCGTCCGCGCCGCCACCTCCGCCACGCACTGCGCGTTCAGCCCCGCGAACCAGTCCGCGAGCGACGTCGACGTCGACCGCAGGCTGACAAAGTCGGCGCTGCTGCACAGCTCGGCGGGCCAGCGGCAGCGCCGGTAGTCGGCCCACCGCCGCAGGAAGTCGCCGTTGCGGTGCTGCAGCGCTGGGCGCCAGAGGCACGCCACATGTGAGGTTGGGGGGGGAGGGGGAGCACGTGCAACTTCAGTACTGTTGAGGTTGTGGTGCGCTGCACAAAGGCGGTACCGCTGCACTGGCTTACCAGAGGTGCTCCAACCATGCATGTGCCACTGAACGGTACACGGTGCAAAACAACCGAACCCCAAGTTTGAATGTGCGTGTGCACAGCTGCACGCCAATTGCACAAGACACAGTGGCAGATATATCGGCCATAGGAGGCAACCACAGCGCTGTACATCGGAGGCAATGATGTGTGTACACGGGGTACAAACGGCCTCCAGCTGCACACCGTGGCCCACCTGCAGGCAAATCTGGCTCTCTGTCCCAGGAGTTGTGGTACCATGAGAGCAGCGGCACCACCCACAAGTCCAGCCCGTCGCCAAAAAACCCGGTGGGGCTTGTGCGAACTCCCATGCTCTGCACATATGCGGCAGGTGGGTGTGCCAGCACAAGTCAAACACACGCACCGTCTGTTGCCAAATGGGCACACTAAAACCGTGGCTTGCACCATGGCGAGCATGCAGCAGCATGTACATGCTACACTTGCATGGCGCTTGTGAAGAGCGGTGCCAGTGTGTGAGCAAGTTTCTTGCAGGCAGCTGGACAGGACCAGGCTGGGTTGCTAGACACTGTCTAGCCTACATCAGAACCATGCACAGAGCCAAGTCTGGCAGGCTGCTGCACTGCCACACATCTGTGGACAACTTGTGCTCGTGCTTCAGCACTGCTCAGCCACAAGGAGCTAATGTAGGCGCCATTGATCCAGCAAAACCACACTAAGTTTGTCTGTCGGTGATATGATATGTGCCAGTGTAAGACCGTGCGGCAACCACACAGCCCGTTGCAGCTGCACAGCTACAGGCGGCTGCGGCTACCAACAAAGTGCACCACACAGAACTATCAGTGCACTCACCTCGCACAGGTGCAGCAGGTCAAGCAGCTTTTGCGCACTGCACGCGGCGCCCCCCCCGCCGGCCCATACGTCATGATTTCCTGGAACAAACACCACCTCATCGTATGCTGCCAGCAGCGCCCGCAGGGTGTCCTCCAGCCTCGTAATGTTCCCAGACAGGTCTCCCGCGACAATCAATATGTTAAGCACTCCGCCGTTTCTCCGTTTGGGCCCCCACGATCTGATCCACTGCGCTTGTGCAGGTCAGAGGAGCGGCGGCATTTTGTGATGGTCAGCAGCAGCACAGTTGCTCAGCAGTAGCAGCAGCAGTACTGTTTTCCGGCAGCAGCGGCAGCAGGGTGAGATGTACGGGGTGGTCGTGACAGTGGTGGTTGCGTGGACGGCGGAGCACGGTAACCCTTTGAAGGTCCGTGTGTGTTCTGGCCAAGCAGAGGCAGCACAGGTTCATCGCGAGCAGCAGCAGTTTGGCAGTTTGCGGCTCACCTGCAGATTAGTGCTGTGGTCGGTGTGCAAATCACTCAGCGCCCAGACCGCCACGCCCTGCTCGGGCGCCGCAACCTCCGTTACAGGCCTGCGCAGCGTGCGCGCCTGCTGTACTGCAGATCTCCCACTGGTGGGGAGGGAGGGGTCCGTGCTGAATGCTCCGGCGGGGGCACGAAGGCACGCCATGAAAGCCAACCCTGCCAACCTCCTCATGTGGCAGTTGCCACAGGGACGACGATGGCTCATGGCCCAAGCCCGAGCGGGAGCGTGTCTTGAGGTGGCAGCCACGTCCCTCGCTGGTGCCGAGGTGCTATTGCAGCACCATGTGCTGCTGGTGCCGATTTGGGTGCATCGTCAGGAGCCACCTGCACTGCTGGGGGGGGGGAGGGGGTTATAACGCACTTGTCTTGACTCAGATATCCAGAGTGCCGTGAGGTGCGGTTAGACTGCGCCGTGCAACAGCAGCGCACCGGCCTGGTGTTGCCTGGTGGTGTGGATGCGCTGCCTGACCTCAGCCCAGGGTGCCTGTGTGTGTGCGTGTGCTGTGCGGGCTGACACGTGCACTGCTCTGGTCCAGGATGGAATGGGCGAGTCTCCCACGAAGGACAAGTGTCACTCCCCAAGTTTCACACACGCCCTCCACACCCTCCGTCGCGATGTCTTGGGCCGCGGCGGCTGCCCCTGCAGCTGGAGCGCCAGACTCTCATGATGGCGCAGAGGTGCTGGCGGAGAAGGAAAGGGAGCTGGAGATTGCCGACCTGCAGCTGATGGTGCTGGCGGAGAGCCTGGCACAGCAGCAGCTGGCTGCCAACAGCAACATCAGCAGCAACATCAGCCTGGATGCGTGCCTACACCTGCACCGCCAGCTGCAGTCCAACCTCATAGAGCTGGGCAGGTTCGTGGATCAGAGCCGCCGCGAGCCTCCCCGCTTCCCAAAACCCGCCCCCGCCCCTGCCGCCGCTCCATTCCCACTCCCAGCCGCTGCAGCAGCCGCAGCAGCCGCCGCAGCAGCAGCGGCTGCGTTACCCCCCTTCTACCCGCCCATGGCACTCCTCGGCCTCTGCGACAACAATGGTGCCAGCGCCAGGGATGGCCGGCAGGTGGAACCCGACACCGCAGCCGCACCAGCGGACTCGCGCGGCCCCCGCAGACGCCCCCCCCGGGCTCCCGTGCAGAGCTGGACGGAGGAGGAGCACCGGCTGTGCCTGGAGGGGTACGAGCTCTTTGGCCGCTCCGAGGCGCGGAAAATATGTTCCCTCATCAACGCGTCCAGGCTCGTCACGCGCGAGGTCACCCCCGTGCAGGTGCGCTCCCACCTCAACCACCACCTCAACAAGAACACGCGCGTCAGGCGGCGCGTCGTCAGTGACGCCGCCAGCTCGGCCGCCGCCGCCGGCGCTAGTAGTCAAGCTGTGGAGGCTGCCGGTGCGCCGACGGCGGCGCCGCCAGATGCGGCAGAGACGCGTCGGCCTGTGCTGCCGCCGCCGCCGGCGCAACCACCGTGACCGAACGTTAAGAGTGGTCAGTCGATTTGCGGAAATTACGGGAGGGTGAGGGAGCAGTACTGCTCATGCTGCTGCTACTGGTGAGTTGCATACTGGCAAGATGGCTCGACTGCAGCCACACACCGCAGCTGCCTTGTGCATGCAAGGCAGCAGCGTGGACACACAGTGCGGCCTGCACGCGGCAGGCGCCAAGCCGCGCAGTGGACAGTGGTGCGATTGTGCTGTGTCATGGATTGCAGCTCACACCCACCATTGCTCCAAAGAAGCACATGCCAGCATGGCACAGACGTGCACAGCAGGCTGATGGTCTGGCGTTCGAGGTGTTGTGCTGCATGTCACACCCAAGGATCCGCCTGCGTCGAACCCGGGTGCCCACCAATGCATGTGTGTGAGTGCGCTGTCCATGACATCAGCAGCATGGGCCTTAGTTGTGCAGTACTGCATGCACCCCTGCGGCGCGGCCATGCTGTTAGTGGCAAGGCATTGCACTGGCCATGCGATGCGCATGCCAGCAGCCCTTTGCACGTAGTGAACGCGCAGCTGACAGCACATGAGCGCAATCAACAACATGGGAACATGCTGCGAGACCAATAATGTTGGCATCGGTTGAATGGGCACATGGCACCAGCTGTGCCCGTTCTTGACACCAGTGCTGCTGCTGCTGCTGCCATGCTGCGAGCGCAGCAGGCTACTGGTTCTGTCACTGCTGCTGCCAATTGTGAGCAGCTGTTGCTGGATTGTCATGTGTTGGTGCGCAGCACTGCTTGCATGTGCTTTGGTGCCACCACCGCTGCTGCACTTGGTGCGGCATGCGCTGCATGTGAAGCGTCAACCCTGCGTGTGTACACGCTGCAGTCCACATGTTGTTGAAGTTATCGGTGCAAGTAGACACTGCCAAATGCTGGCATGCAAGATGGGATGCGGCCATTCTGTGCACAAAAGCAGCCACTGAGCATTGAGCCCATGCTGTAGCCATGGTGCTTAGCACAAGAACACAGGTACCAGAAGCATGACAGCCGCCTCCCAAGCACACACAGTGTCTCGCATGCGATGTTTTAGCACCAACACCATCGCTACCACCAGTGCAAGTGCAATTCATGAGGAGGGGTACTACATTTGCCAGCTGTGCCAGACAAGAGCACAGCATGAGCGATCAAATTGCCAGCTGCAACAGTCCGCAACAATCCACAGCAGCACCCCACGAAAAAAAACAGCGCACTGAACAGCACACGGCCCAGTCATGCAAACACCTCTATTATACCACCGCACGGCTGCCACGCCTAACAGGATGCACGTCCATCTAGCTTTGTACAACACCATGCACAAATAAGCGGGGGCCGCGACCGCTGCCACGCTGCCGCCGCTCACAGCGTCCAGGGATCCGCGAGGTCAATGGACGGCATGGGCGCAGGCGCGCGCGGGGCAGACGGCGCGTGTCTGGTGAAGATGTTCTCCATCGCCGACTCCGCGAGAATGCGCGCCGGCGCCGCCTGGTGCGTGATTGCTCGTCGCCGCGGCGGCCCTCTCAAGAGCCTCAGCAGCTTGAACCCCTGCGGCGCGGTGCGGGGGCGCGTACAGTGGTGCATAGTTGCAGTACTCAGCATGAGTGGCTGCTCCTGCTGCTGCTCGTGCTCCTGCTGCTATGCGAATGCTAGTTTATGTGGCGTAGGCTGCCCAGAATGCCATCCTGCTGCTCGTGCTCCTGCTGCTATGCGAATGCTAGTTTATGTGGCGTAGGCTGCCCAGAATGCCATCGGTGCGACTAGCGTCAGTGGTGCGCGAAGGCACCTTCACAGGCTCCGTGTGGCTGCCTGCTAACGTCAGGTGCAGGTCGCACACGGGCGGGCGGGGGCGCTCCCAGCGTGCAACACGCCCGCTTCAACACATACAGCTACCTCACAAGCAGGCCTCCAGCACATGCACACAAAATGCCTCGTACAGTTCTACAGTATGTGTGTGAAGTATGTGGCAGCCAGCTACGTTTGAGTTGCGGTAAGCGAGCCGCACCGCACCGGTGACGCGGTGCGGCCATGGCAACCCCCCTGTGGCAGCCAGCTACAGTTCACTTGCGCTACGCTGGCCACGCCACGCCGATGATACAGTGTGGATGTGGCAACCCGCACAGACAGCCTTTGCTGAGCACTCACCGCCCATGCAATGAGCAGCGACGCCGCCCACCGCAGCACCCGCACCCTGCTCAGCCTGCGCCGCTCCTCTTCCGGTGTCGGAGGTGGTTCGCCTGGACACAGAGAATGGCACAACGCAAAAAATTAGGCCAAGGTTGCCTGAACACATAATGGCATGGCGCAGAAAATTGGGCCAAAGTGGACAACAGCATGGGATAAGTGGCAGCAACACTGTCCGGCTGCCCTATTGTGCACACACACACGCTCAGCAGCCCAGGAGCCTTTGAACACAGCACAAGGGCGCAGCAGGCCAGGAGGTCAAGTGCAACTGCACCGCCAGCTGCAGAAATGGCTGCAGAAATGTGCTGCAAGCTCATGACATGCGGGTGCGCCATCATGACCCACCATGGCGTGGGTGTCCTGGTGGGAATTCCCGCCACGGCTGCAGCGATGCCAGTGCCATGCCCGCGGTCTCAATGAACGACATGAGGTTGCCCACAAAGAAGCCAATGGCTTGCGTGTTCATGCCCAGCAGCTGCGACGAGCGCAAGCGGAAGAACATTTTGTCTTGAGATACAGCATGGCTTGCGGGATGAGGGCGGGTAGTGCCGGACTGGTGCACGCGTGTTGGCACGACTGCTGCTGCGGCAGCACGGTAGAGGCAACCGTCACTTTAATCTCGTTTTTGGTTCTGTGGCTGTCACAAGGTAGTGCAAATCGCGTACGAGCGCAAACCTTGGAAGCCACTCCAACAAAAGTTTGGGGGCGCAGCGCTGCTGGTGCATAGGCATCAAAAAAACGCCAACACCAAGGTAATGCTTGGCAATACAAGTAGTACGCGCAGGTCGGGCACAAGCGCCCCCTATCCACTGGTAACTGTCTCACCTCCGTCAGGTAGCCCATCGAGGAGGTGAAGTGCTGCACGCTGTGCAGCCACGAGAACTGGGGCCCCATGCCGTCCATGCCCATGCCCATGCCATAGCCGCCGCTACCGTACATACCCATTCTGCTGTAGCCCCCCCCGTATCCCCCGTATCCCCCGTACCCTCCCCCGTACATGCTTCCGTAGCCGCCGCCCCCATACATGCCGCTCCCGCCGTACATGCTGCTGCTCCCGTACATGCTGCTGCCGCCATAGGTGGAATTATAGCCTCCTGCTGCTCCTGCTCCTGTGCCATATGCCCCCCCACCATAGGCAGAATAGCGCCCCCCCGCGCCATAGCCGCCAGCTGCTGTGGTTCCGTCCGCATTGGAGGCTGAGCCAGCCAGAGACTGGCCACCCGCAGCAGCAGCGGCGGCGGCGGCGGCAGAGGTGGAGTTTACTGGTGCGCTGGCGGTGCGGTGCAGCACGCGTGCCGTGGTTGGTGTCGCTCCGGTGCACAACTCCGGCCCGTTGGCATCGCCGCGAGTGACGCTGGAGGACGACACGTCCAGAGGCTGGTCGTATACCTTGACCTGACCCACGTGCGCTCTGGGCGCTGGCGGCATGGGTCCTTGGGCGTGGCGGCCCCTACTCTCTCCTCAAAGGCGCTGGTTATTGAATTGCTGCTCTTTGCAGCGTCGCCTTTGCTCTGTATTCGATTGCTGGTGGGGGCGCGTGCACGCGGCACGCTCAAGGTTCCGCAGCCAGCACTGGAGTGTTGGGTGGCTTCAGGTACAGCTAGCGGTACGCCCGCGCTGCGCGCCTGCTTTAGCTGCCGCTACAGCTGGTGCGTTGTCGGTCGAACCAGAGGTTGTCAATACTGCTGTGCAAACCGGTACCAGTACCGGTAGTATCGATTGAAATACTGGTACCGACACGATTTTTCAGTACTGGTACTGGTACTGGTACCGGTATCGACAGGGTTGGGCGGTACTGGTACTGGTACTGACTGGCGCCACTGCATCGGTACTTCTCCAAATCGATACCTGCCTGTTCTGCACGCTG
>JAULBY010055204.1:0-11206 GCA_032358315.1 Ophiocytium majus
GCACACGGTGCGTGTGACCAGAAAATCAGACAGGTAGCGAAAAAACTGGGAATGCTCAGTACTCTAAGGGAAGCCTGCCATGTTGCCAGAGCACTACTCTAATTGATTACAGCCCCATGTCCCAGGGGACCTGCTCCCACCCCACAGCTCCCGGAACACCATGCTCCCCCTTGAAAGTACTTCGTAGTGTACTCACTTACAAAGCAAGTAAGCACGCTCACCCCAGCACTTTAGGGTTCACACCACCCCAGCAGCCAGCGATAAGTGGTTGATGCCGCCACTTCACAGACATGGCAGGTGAAGCGCACTGCACGACCGCAAGCCAGCTGACTGCTGCTGATGTGTGTGTCTGTGCCGTTTGTAGCTCACCTTTTGTGCGGGCCATTAAGATGGTCATGCCCACCAGCAAGTCTCTGCAGGCAGATCGTTGCTGCTGTGCGGCTGCCGTACGAGCTGGCAGCCACCCACGCCACCAGAAGCGCACAAAACTGCCAACACATACTGTAGCAGTTCTTTAGCTGTGTATTGAGTGATGTCACAAGCCTTACCTGTGGCGGGTATGCGTGCCTAGTGTGCTCTAGCACAAACTAGGCACTCTCGCCGCGCCATTCAACCACGTCCCAGGCGGGCGATGGCGCGTACCTGCTTTGATGCTTGGGCAGGAGTTGTGTGCGCCCCGTTGGCGCCCCACTTACCATGGCGGCGGGGCGGTTCCGCTGGCAGACGCACGGCAGAAGTGGTGTGCTTGCTTTGTAGGGGCGCCGCGTCATACACAAGCAGCACACCGGGCTTACACCAGAGTGCATAGGGCTGAGCATGGCGACCTCGTCGGCTAGCAGCAGGGGCCAGCATACATAATCATGCTTTACAGTAACACCATGTGGTGTGCAGGGCTTCCGCGCGCAAAGCTGCGTCTGTTAGAAGTTTACAAGCAGCGGAGCTGAAATCACAGTACAAGCAGCGTATTTGTTGGATGCTGAGCATGCACTTGCCTGCGTCGTACTGCCCACCAGCAGTCAAAATGGCTGCTATCAGTGTGTACGCGCTGCCATAGTGCACGGCGGCGCGCATGCACCGCTGCCAACGCAACATGGCTTGCCTGACAACACACACGCGCACACAGCACGCCTGCACTGCAACGGACTGGCAACAGCATGCACCACACAGCGGCGCACCCGGACAAGCAGGAGAGGAGAGACGAGTGCCCCCCCTAGTGGCAGAGAAGGGCTTACAAACAAGTGCCAGCAGAAGCAACACGTATTATTCACTTACTGGATGGCCTAGCAAAATGTTGGGGGGCGAGCCGCGGGCCGGCACCAAGGTGCAAAACCGCCCGCCAGCTGCTGTGTTCTGACGAATGACGAATGCGGTGACTACCACCTCCTGGCGTGTGTAAACCACAACGTTCCTATCCCGGACTAGCATAGTGACGCCAGGTTTACTGCTGCTGCTGCTGCTGCTGCTGCCACTGCTGCTGCTGTTAGGTAAAGGTGTTGTATACAGGGCTCCCCCCCCCGCGGTGCCTGCTCACTGCGGTGCAACAGCCCAGTGCAGCTCCCCGCTGTTGCTCATGCTGTAGGTACACGGCTGCCACTATTGAACAACGCTATGTACACGGCCGCTGCGGACTCGTTGGCCCCAGTAGGCCTCCTTCGGTGGCCCACGTCCCCCGCCGCCAGTAGTAGAACTCGAGCACCAGCTGGCAAACGAACTCCCCCCCAATCGCGCCCAACATGACTACCTGGTAGGCGAGCAGTATCGCCCGCAGGCACTCCACCTCGTACAGCGCCACGAACACCAGCCAGGTGCAGGGATGGGTCCAGAAGTCCAGCAGCCTGACCTGGGCGCGCTTCATGGCGCTATCGGGCTCTCCCCACATGGTCAGCGCTGCTCCTGGCGGGTGTCCGCCTCCGCCCATCATGTCGTGCGCCATGGTGTCCCCTTCTGTGGTGTGCTAGCGCAGCTGCAGCAGCCACCGTGGTGTAGCGCCTGGGGGCCCTCGCAACGCCGTCGTGGACTCCCCAGCTTCCTCGCCGCGACCGTCAGCGTCGCTGCTCTGCTGCTCGGGGTGTGTTTGGCGCCGCTGTTGGCGCGTGCCAACCCGCGCTAGCTTTCTGTGAGGGGCACAACGTGCGGCCTGCGAGCAGAAGCACCTTCGCTGCTTTTGTGCACCTGCACCTGCCCCGCACGGCCCGGCAACGTGTTGAGCTGCTATTCATCACCGCATGGGGCGAAGGGCTGCCCGGAGAGCCAGCCAGCCAGGCCGCCGCGCTGCTATTGCGCAATTTGGTGCCAGCGAAGCGTTTCACGTGGGGAGCGTTCCACGCGCGGAGCGTGCACATTTCGTGGGTACCGCGTTCGCACTCGTGCACACGTTGCACAAAAAAGACAATGCACACATCACGTGGACACACGCCTCGATCGAGCTGTCACAGAGGCAGCTGGAGAGTGGCGAGGCGGCAGGGCAGGGCCCAACCATGAAGCTGTGCGCGGCAGCAGCCTGCGCTGTCTCTCTGGCGGCGCTGGTGGGACAGGGGTCCGCATTCATCGCGTGAGTTTGACCGCACACACACCTTCAACATGGCCTGGGGTGTGGCCGCAGGCAGGCATGCTCACACTTGCTACTGTTGCTGGCGCACCCGTGTGTGGCAGCAGCATCCGCTGCAGCAACACAGCTGCAACAGGCCCGCTGCTACTTCGGTGCAGCAGTGAGGTGACCCGCGCCCGCGGCAGTGCTGTTTGCGTGAGCTTTGAAAAAACATGCGCAGAACTGCAATCTGATGCTCGATGCTCGCCTGCTTGGCCCTGCCGCGTTGCTGCTTGTTTCTTGCTCCTGCCGCGTTGCTGCCCCCGCTCTCTCCGCAGCAGCCCTCGACCCCTGGCAACCTCCCTCACCTCCTGTACCACCAGCAGCCAGGCACTAGTGCCCTGCCGACGCAGCCATGCCGCGTCGCCTCTGACCATGTCTGTGAGCCCAGTGGATGCTCTGGCCTCCGCCAACCTGCTGCTGGCGGCGGCGGAGACCACGGAGCTGGGCAACATCGGCGTGAACAGCACCCTGTTCAAGCCCATATTCCTGGGGGGCGTGCTCATCATGTTCAGCGGTGTGGTGGTGGCGTACATCGTCAGCACCATCATAGACAAGGCGGACCTGTACGAGGAGCTGTCTGAGGAGCTGGAGGGGTGAGTGCGATTTCGGCCGAAATTGGCTGGTTTGTTGTAGGCTTTTTGGTTTGCAAGCAGTTGAACCAGTCACTTGCGACAGTGCATGATATATCTTCAAGGTGTACCTGTTTTAAATACCTGTCGAGGACATGAAAGGGTGCTAGTGGTGTCAAGCTGCTGAGAAACGTCTTGTACACGTTTTTGCTGCTGTACTGTAGCTTCCTGGCTTGCTGGAGTGCTAGTGTACCACACGTAGCTGAGAGGGTTTGGTTCTCATTGATGAATGCAATTTTTCGCGGCGGCGTCGGGCCCAGCCAGACTCACGTATTAGGCAGCTGCTGCTCATGACGCGATAGGGAATCCGGCGGCCAGCGGTTCAGCACTGCCTTGATCCAAAGGCCTTCAGAGCTGCAACAGCTACTGTGAGGCATGAACATTGGAAATAGCTGTAGCTGCTGACTGGAAGTCACTGCACCAGTACTTGCTGGTTCCTCTGTTTCATATCACATTTGCCTGTCTGGCAGGATGGTGTGCACTTGGCGGACATGGCGACAGGCTGCATGTTCCTAGGGAAAGGGAGGCAATGTGGCACCTGCGCGCCATTTTGATGTTGCCGCAAAGTTTCGGCGGCGCCGCGCATGCTCAACACGCCGCACACGCAACCTGACAGCACAGGCCACCCCTTTACCATTGCAAGCAACTTGCCAAGAGTGTACATGGTTTTTAATCTGGATACATAATATGGGTGTGCGTGCATGGTCTCTGTGTGAGTACATGCGTGCTCAGCAAGTACATGTACTTCAGAAGTAGGAACCTGCTCATGCTCCACGGCAGAGGTTCTTGGTATGCACATAAAGGTGCTATGGCTTAGCGTGCTCTGCAGCAGGCCAAGGGGCACTGTCACAAGCAAGCTCAGCTTCAACATGTACTTGAAGTATTGCTTGTTGAAGTTTGAAGCACACCGCTCAGCGCACCTGCACTGTGCGGGTGCAGTTTTGAAGTTCAATGCTGGTCCTTCAAAGGGACCCCTCCCCTCTATGTTGCAGCCACGACGTGCAGTGTACATGCGCGTGCACGCTTTATGGGCGTGCAGTACACGGGCGCATGGTTGTTGAGTGACTCTCACCGACATTGCATGGTTGACACTAATATGTTTACAGCGTGTGTGCATTCCTTTTGCAATGTACCTGAATGGCATTAGTGTATACTTGTACATGTATACTTCGAAGGACAACCAGAAATGTGTACATCTTACAGGGGCTTTTCGCGCGCCTCGAAGCGGAGCTTGATAGGAGTCCGTGCTACAAAACGTTACATGGCGGGCCCAACACTGCATCGTACAGTATGGCGCTCGAAATCCATGTACATTCCATTGTAAACATGTCCGCTGCGTCACAGCATTATTGGTATGCCCATTACTGCATCACGTGGTATATTTGAAGTACATGGTACACGTGCGGTAAGCTTCATTAGTATACTTCGAAGTATGCACTTCAAAAGTACGAAGTATCTGTTTCTACTTCCAAGTCCGTGCTTGTACTTCTTGAAGTATATACTGTACATGTGTGTAGAGTGTATACTACGAAGTATGTATATGCACCCTGTATGTGCCTCCTGAAGTACTTCAAGTATGTGTGTGCACGTATAAATGTACATGCATATACTTCTGTATCATGTTTGTGCGCATATTACTGTTACATACCAGGTCTTTGATACTGAACTACATGGAAGTGTAAAATTACAGCTCTGAACTGTATGTGGTCATACACGCCTACATGTACGTGCAAGCGTAAACATGCTACGGCCACCGCTGACAACGCGCGCAATGCATGCATGCACGTCGCGACTGTGCAGCAAGGATGAGGTGGCGGAGTTTGGCACAAAGGCAGAGAAGGAGAAGGAGGCCCTGCAGGGCGCGCAAAGGAGTCAGCCATCATATTATTATTGCATATACACACACAAATACTTCAAAATACATACTGTATGTGTGCATAATGTATTACTGTTACACACTAGAAGAACCAGGTAGTTTTTATCTATTTGCACTTGTGGGCGTGCAAGAGCCCATGTCATGTATGCCAGCACGGCCACTTGGTGCCAAGGCAAATGCATGGCAAAGTATGTGTACGAGCAAAGAAAGGGCTAGCGGGTGCCAGCAGGCTACCTAGGGCTCGACCCGTACCAGGCAACTGATATATGATTACAGCTCTAAAGTGTACGTGCTCATACATGCATGCATGTACATGCAAGCGCAAACATGCCCGCGGCGACCGCTAATGCCATGCGCGACGCATGTTGACCGTGCATGTGCAGCAAGTACGAGGTGGCGGAGTTCGGCACAGAGGCACAGAAGGAGAAGGATGCCCTGCAGCGTGCAAAGGAATCAGCCATCATCAAGGAAGATGAAGAGGTGCCCGCCGTGTCCTCCGCCGTCGACGAGTACAGCGACTAGGCAAACACAACACAACACCAGAATGCTGCTGAGCACAGTGCATCAGCACAAGATGCTGCTGAGCACATGGCGCACCGCCAGCCCTGCTGGCCACGGTCGCTGCGGCGCGGTGCCCTGGAGCGGCGCTGGCAGCGGTGGCGCGACTGGAGTGCTTGCCCCTCCCCGCCGCTCTGCACCACGTCTGCAGCCGCCCTTGTTAGCTGTAGCAGCGATGGCGCCTGGCTGCAGCGGCCTTTGTGTAGCAACACACCTGTGTCACCAGCGGGTGGCGCGGCGGCTGGCGTGGTGCAGGCGGGAGCGGCGGCGGCGGTGGTGGCGGTGGAGGCGAGGGGGCACTGAGCGCTGGGCACTGCTCCCTGCCAACGGCAAGGTGCTCAGGGGGAGGTGCTCAGCAGCAGCGCAAGGTGCTCGGCTGCAAGGGGAGTTTACATGACTGTCGTTTAAGTTATCGTTAGCGGGCGGGCCGGCAGGCCGGCTAGCGGTGTGGCAGCTGGATGGCAGCTGCACAGCAGGGTAGCAATGGCTGGCTGGAGCAGCGGTGCTGGCATGGGTGTGCTGGCGTGCTGGGGTGACCTCGGCGCCTGACCTGGTACATTGGCAGCACTTTGGTCACAGCACTGTCATAGGCTGCCACTGTATCACAAACAAAATCATAGAGACAGAACTGTAAGCTTGCGCGAAACGCTGGGACTGGGTGCGCGCCGCTGCTGCCATGCTGTGTTTTGCACTCTCTGGCAATACATCGGCGTACTAGAGCCAGCGATGTTCTGATGGTGCTAAGAAGGTGAAGGTGGTGGCGTACATGTACCGACGCACATGTGTGCAATGGCAAGTGGCAGCATGCATGTTGTGGTCCATGTCTGCATGCTGCTCGGCGGCATAGCTGCACTTCAGTAGGCCAGCCCAGTCAGTAGCATGATACACGGCAGCAACCGGTGTTCACCATGCACACAAAAGCACGCGCACACCCATACTTTGTCAGACGCGGGCACTGCGTTCTGCTGCCTACGCCTCTGGCCAGAACCCTCACAACTTGTGCATGACATGAAAGTGCCCACGCCCCTCAGAGCTTGTGCATGACACTAGTAGACACACTAAAGTGTGTGCACTTTTCTTGCTGGGGGGCGTGTCACCCACCTTGGCTGCCTGCTCAGCAGCAGCAAGTGCAACTCGCACACACACTTCAACAACATGAGCAGCAACAATGTCCACAGACGAGCAACAACATCGAGGGGAGCGCAGCGACGTCATCATCCGCACAGCAAGCGGCACACAGCTGGAGGTGGCAGCAGCTTTCAGGGCGAGGGCAGGACCATGGCCGGTGCTGAGCCAGCAGCCGACGGCCTCGCTGTTGTTGCTGGGCCCCCTGGGGCCCCACCCTGCAGGCGGCGAGGGCCTTCGACGCAGGCGATGCCGTGCTGGTGGAGGCGCCGCTGCTTACCTACAACGGCGACGACGATCTGCTCGCACAGTTTGCGGGTTTGCCTAAGGAGCAGCGGCAGCAGGTGCTGGCAACGCGCCACGTGCCCTACCGTGGCAAGCCTCACTGCAAGGAGTTCGGGCCAGCCCTGCGCAACCTCGAAGAGCAAGCACGCGACATTGCTCACAGCCACGCCAGGCTCGGCGGAGGAGGCAGTGCTGGCAGCAGAGGCGACCTCAACATCACGATGGGAGAAGCGGCCACGGTCTTCGCCGTGCTGTGCGTGGCCAGAGTTAACGGGTGGTACACCACGGTTAACAGCAGCGACGGCGGTGGCTACCGGCGCAAAATCGCCCTGTTCCCGAATGGATTCAGGGCCCTGCATAGCTGCGAGCCCAACTGCATAGCCACCACCGAGTCCACGGTCCAGCCTAGCGGCCACCTCACGCTCGTGGCAATATACCCCATCACCACTGGCGACACCATCACCTTCAGCCTGCTACAATCCGTTACGGACGACACCGCGCGGAGGCGGCAGCGCCTCGCCTCACGCGACTGGCGCTGCACGTGCCCGCGCTGCTGCGAACTCGTGGACTCTGCCTTCGCCACGCGCTGCCCTTACTCCGGCTGCAGCGGTGCTGCAGCCCCGAAGGCTGCGCTGGGAGCTGCTAGTCCGTCCATAGCCACAGACCTTGACTGGCACTGCAGCACATGCGGCAACGAGTGGCAGCCCGGGAATGCTGGCCACCCGGAGCTGATGCAGCAGCGGTACGACGACTTGCTATGCTTCCGCGAGGCTGCCGCGGCCGTTGAAGCTGTCAGGGAGTGCATGAATGCGGCAACCGCACGCAATTTGGCACAGTGCCTGTGCACACTGCGGCGGCGCGTGTCCCCAGCAAGCGGCTACCTGCAGCACTTGCTGGAGCAGGTTTTCCGCCTGAGCATAGCTCCTGCTGCGGCAGTGGAGCTTGCGCTGGCACTTGAAGCTGCAGACACAGATGGGGCAACAGCAGCAGGCCCGGCCGCAGCCAGTGACCAGTGCGGCGGTGGCGGCAGCGACAGCGGACAGTGCAGCGACCGCAGCGGCGGCAGCGGCGGCAGCGGCAGCAGTGACGCCACCTGATCCAACAGCAGCAGTGACAGCGCGGGTGGCGCCGGCAGACCCTCTAGGAGTTGGGAAGTGCACCAGATAGCCCTGGTCACGGAGTTGCTGCACTGCAAGGAGTGCGCCTTTACGGGTTGCACCGGCTGCACCACCGCACAGCACCCTCCCGTCGCCGACAGGTCCGCGGCCCACCTCTGCCTCAGCATCCTGACCACGATGAGTACTATGGGCAATGCTGGGCCAGAGGTTGCTGCGGCGCCGGCGGGCAACACGGGAAATCCCACCACCCGCTTTTGCCTTGACTATGCACATGTGCGGCATCTTGGTGAGTATGCGCAGGTGGCGGCCATGTACTATGGAATGTGTGACCTGGTGCTGTCGATCATGGTGCTTGGGCGGGCGCCGCGGTGGCTCACAAGCGATGGTGTGTACCTGCCCAGGTGCACGTGCTGCGGAGTGCTGGCGGCGGGCGGCAAGCAGCGCTGCAGCAGATGCCGCGTGGTGTACTACTGCAGCAGGGAGTGCTCAAAGCGCCACTGGCACCAGCCAGGAGGGCACAAGAAGGTGTGCAGAATGCTGGCGACCATGCGCCACGACATGCAACTCGGGGCCGAGCAGGCGGGGGGGGGGGGGGACTGAGCGGTAGGGGGTGCACATGCAGCAGCGCAGCCGCCCCCCCCCCTTGCAGTAAGTTGCAATGGAAGTGCGTGCAATGCACATGTCATGCAGCAGGCTGTGGTCAGCATGCCACGCCATGCAGCGCATCTGTGTGTACATTTGTACATGCTGTAGGTACCATGCGTGGGGTGCTGCCATAGCACCCCATTTTTTGCGTCACACGGTGCGCTTTGGCAGACGCAATCGGTGGCGGCAGGCTACCCAGGCTTAATAAGCTGCTACGGTAGAAGGTTACTGCACACGGGCTACAGCCTGCAGCAAGAGCCACTTGGTGTAGCGAGCAGGGTGTGTGCTGCTGCTTGTCTTGCACTCGTTGGCCAACGCATGTGTGGTCATGTCCTTGCCAGTCGCGCA
This sequence comes from Ophiocytium majus, assembly GCA_032358315.1. NCBI lineage: Eukaryota > Xanthophyceae > Mischococcales > Ophiocytiaceae > Ophiocytium > Ophiocytium majus. The sequence goes on from JAULBY010055204.1 coordinate 9,175, forward strand.
CTGGCAGCTCTGCAGCCCTGCTGTTGCATCCGCCGATCGCCATGTGGTTGAGTGCCGGATCATACACAACTCGTGAGATTGCGATCCTCGACCTGCTGGCTGTTCTCTGTGCAGTTGGCGGCCACATGCTCCGCAGCAGCAGTCAAGGCAGCGCAGGAACTGGCGGTGTTGCGTCCATGCACTGCAACTTGAAGTTGATGACTTAGTTGAGGTTCGAGCTATGTGATGTGTCAGGCTGGCTGCCTCAGGCAGTGTTGTGCAAGGTTATCACATTGCTGTACTTGAAGCATATCACCTGTGTCAAGATGTGCTCGAGCGGCATCTCCGGCATCGGCATGGGGCGCATTCACACGCAGCATGACGGTGTATCCATGCAGACTGCCATAGCCAGGGCACACCCACAAGCTGCCCAGGGGGTGCTCCCCCAGACCAGCAGCAATGCACAAAGCTGGTGGGCATGGTGATGTCCCAGTCACACATGCGGTCTCCATCACTCATGGGCATGCTGCACGCATGCACTCATGAGGGCCCCTCTCAATTTGGCATGTCACCTGTGACAATACTCCGCTTGCACGCCTAACATGGCAGTAAGCACAGGCAGCAGACCAAGACAGGAGACACACAGTAGGATTCTGCAGAAGCTGGGGGACAGAGAGCTGCAGGTCGATTGATCACCAGCCACAACATCAAGCGTTCGACGAAATGCAGCGAGGAAATCTGCTGTAAAAGCGCACGGGCCTTACTACGAGTGTGATCCAATCCAGTCCAGCGGGAAAACGAGACACTGTGCGTAAACACCAACAAAGAACAGCAACCCAGCGCAACACTCACAAAACCTCAGCCACAAAAAATGCCCGCCACCACACAGTGGTGGCAGGCGGCAGTGGGAGCTTACGCCCCCCGATCAACGGCGGTGCGTGTGGCGCTGCTCACAAAGGGGGCAGCGCCGACGCAGCCTTGCGGCCACTCCGGCATCTGCACATGGCCACTCCGGCACCTGCACATGGCCGCACCCGCTGTGCCCGCGCACGGGCCGCGTTACCGCAACACAGCAGTGGCACGAGCGCCATCACAGCCGCCCGGTGTGCCTGGATCGCCCACAAGCCACAGTCCACACTCGCAACACCCCCCCCGCTGCCCCCCCCCCTGCGCACCACAGCCACACGGGCAGCAAACGTGCGCGCGCAGTGTGGGCGGGGCAGGAGGCAGTCTAGCGCCCATGGGTTCCAGGGTGAGGTCGAAGGTGGGAGAGAAGCCGTGCCGCCATGTGGGCCACCGCCGCGCCGGGACAGCGCTGCTGCAGCACAGGCTGCGGTCGCCGCCGAAACTCGAGCACCCGCAACACAGCCGCAGGGCTTAGACCGCGACGCGTAGCAGCAGCGGTGGCAGCAGCAGCGGCCGCCGCCGCCACCACCCACAGCACCCCCGACACAGCTGCAGCGCATGTGTCGGCGGCGACAGCGGCAGCGGCAGCAGCAGCTGTGGCACTCATTGACAAGCAGCCGTGGTGGCCGCGCCGCGCCCCCCGGTGGCGTCACTGCGCCAGCCACCAGCGCAGAGCCACAGGCCGAGGCGGCGACAGTTACAGGCAGTTACGCCGCCTTGCGGCGCCTCACGCCGCCGCCGCGCGCGCCCGCCAGCGTCGCCACACCACCAGCGGCGGCGACGGCGGCGGCAGGGGGCAGCCCCTCAGACGCATGCACATGGCCGCGGGGGCTGCCGGGGCGCGGCGGCGGCGACGGCGAGCGCCTGTTGGCCGGCGCGTGTCCGCTGGCGCTCTGGTGGTGCGGCTCTGGGCTGCGGGAACGCCGCCCGTGTGACAGCTGCACAGCGGCGGCGGCGGCGGTGGCGGCTGCGTCACGCCCCGCGGCGGCGCCACTCAGACTCACAGGCCGAGGCGCCGACAGGCAGTGACGCCGCCTCGCGGCGCCTCACGCCGCCGCCTCGCGCGCCCGCCGGCCCCGCCACGGCACCAGCGGCGGCAACTGCGGCAACCGAAAGCAGACCCTCAGACGCATGCACGTGTTCGCGG
>JAULBY010055215.1:0-35219 GCA_032358315.1 Ophiocytium majus
CTGGAGGCAGCAACAGCTGCCTGCTGCACACTGGCGACCTGCCCTGCGGTGGCGGCAGCCTGTGCCAAGCGCGCCTGCGCTGCTTGTAGCAGCACTAGTATTTCTGGTATGAGGTGTCGGTTCATGCGCAGAAAGAGAAGCATGTCAACCTTCCAGCTGGCGGTTGATGCACGCAGTGCAGTAAGCACATCTCCAAGTGTGGAGAAATTGCGCTCCGGCTGGCAGCTAGTGGCGTCTGCCGCAAGGCACTGACGTGCGCACAGGGCAAGAATGGGGAACTCTGCCTCAGCAACGACATCTCCCTCTGCATCAAGCACTGGCTTTGACCGCTTCACCCAGTAATTCTGCATGCTAAAGCCTTTGACAGGCTCCACAGGCTGCGCCAGATAGCGGTCTACCTCAGTGCTACTGGGTGGCGCAGCCTGCGCAGCAGCTGCAGCAGCAGCTGCTATGCGCACCTCGTCCAGCTCGTCCTCGTCCATCTCCTCCAGCCAGTTGCCCGTGCGAGCGCGCTTTGTGGCTGGCTCCTCGGCCGCCGCTGCCACAATTGCACTCCCAGCCGGCTCGCCGCCGCTGCGCGCGGCAGTCATCGCCCGAAACGACTCATGCAACTCCGAGCGCGCCAACTCCCGCTGCGCATTGGTGTCAAACAGGCGCTGGTCCTTGAACCTCGGGTCCAGAATGATTGCCAGGCGCTCCTCCCTGCTCAGGGCAACCCCCAACCCCTTGCGCTCCATGACGTCAACAGTGGCTTTGAGCAGCGTCTGTACGCAGTCCTGTAGGAGCTCCGTGTCCACGGGCTCCAGCTTGGTGCTCTGCGGCGTCTCCGCAACACGACGCACGTACTGCTGCTCACCTTCCAGCACCCGCAGCAGTTGCCGCATGCGGTGACACACCAGGCCCACAAAGGTGCCATCACCGCCCTGGACGAGCCTCGTGACGTCCGCCACCGGCTGCAGCACACCAGCACACTCGCGGACAACCTGCCACTCAATGCTTTTGAGCTGGCGCTTGCAGATGTCCTTCCTGCATGCCAGCACGCGCCAGTAAAAAAGCAGAAAATATTCATTATAAATATATTTTCAATTAAATGAAAAGAACAACATGTGGTTACTTATGCAGAAAAAATAACAGTGACACGCTGCTGTCAGAGGTGCCAGCCTCCATTTGCAAGCCAAATTATTCATGAACATGTGCACATGTGGCATGAATGGTATAACAGTCTGTCAACACGTCAGCAAACAGTCTGAGCACGAACTCAATGCAAGGCAGCACTGAGGGTGCAGTGCGCTGAGCACCAAGCCAAGGATGATTTGTTGAAAAGACTTACCCGCGCACTGATGACAGATGGAAGAAACGGGTCACAGGCCTCTCCAGCAGCGCCAGCCTGTCGAGCATGTTGAAGTTGCCCAGCCACCGGGTGTCATTGCGGCTCTGCAGCTGCAACGCACGCTGCCGCGCCAGCACGTCAGGTGGATCCGAAGCAGCTGGTGCCGCTGCTGCCCCGCCCTCCGTGCCCTCCCCCACACCGGCAGCTGCCGCTTCACCCACCGTGCCCGCTCCCACACTGGCAGATCCAGGCGCCGCGCCTGCTGGCTCCGCTGGCTGCGCTTGTGTGTCAATTGCTGCCGTGCTGTTCATGAAGAAAGCATCCAGGGTCACAGCTGCTGATGCCACTTCCTCGAGGCCGCTCTGGATGTCGCGCAGCTCGTCGCACTGAAGTATGTGCAGAAGGTCGTTGTTTCCAGCAGCATGGGAAAAAACGCCGACCAGTGCAGCACAGCGCGAAAGCGCTGTGCGCATGGTCGGGTTCTTGCATGTGGGCGCCCTCCCTTTCGCCGCGCTGCTGGGCGTGGACACAGTGCCGCTGATGCCCAGCCCCCAGGAGACAGAGGTGTTGAGACGATGCGCAGCGCACAAGAGCACTGGGATGTCCAATGCTTTGATGGCATTGGCGACGTTGCCGCCCTGGTCCACCGTGCCGCTGCTGAACACGTCCTTGGGCTCAAAACCGGCAGGCATGAAGCTGGAGAAGAAGTCGCGGGACACCTGTACCCAGCAAACAACATGGTCACAACAAGAAGTAAATAAGTAAGCAGTTCGGCGGAGCACATCTGGTGCAGCAGCAGCAGGCACTTGGTAGAATATGCGTTTTACAATGTTACTCTGCAGTGTATACACGCATGTACATGCTCACCAAACACAAACAGTACCAATGCAGCCCGCGCAAGCAAGACTCACGATTGCAACTGTGCTAACAGGTGACACACTGTGCAGCACACATAGTGACACACATGGTAGTGGAAGCATGATGATTGCTGGGTGTTACACTTCTCACCTGGACAATAAAGGTACTGATGTCATCCGCCTTGTGCTGCAGCGGAAACTCGCGGTTGACCAGCATGAGGCGCTGGTAGTTGAAGGCGGCGTCCAGCAGGCTGACAGAGAGGGTGAAGAACGACCGGTTCGCCTCACTGCCGAGGTCGAGCTGCAGGCTGCAGAAGGGCTGACCGCATAGGTCGTTGTGCTGCGTCTCCAACGCTGCCACCACCTGAGCCTTGGCGGCGTTGTACTCCTCAATCAGGATGCGGTCGAAGGTCTTGTTGCAGAGCTCGTACCCAGCAAAGGCGGGCGCCACGTGGCCTATGAGCGCCTGGAAGCCGTGGCCTGATGAGATGCTGCAGGGCCGCAGGTCCACCGCACTCAGCAGCACGAGCCGCCTCTTGTACTCCTCATGCTGAGCCTTGGATGCCAGTGCAGGCTGCGCCTTGGGCAGGTGGTAGCCGATGGAGCCCCTGCCCGTGGCCACGGAAAACGCCTTGCTGCTGCCGCCGCCGCTGCTGGTGCTGCTGCTGATGCTGCGTCCGATGGCGGCATCCGCTTTCCTTCTTTTGCTGGCGTCGGTCCGCCCGCTGGCGGTGATAACGTGCCCGTGCGCCGCTTGGTGTGCTGGGCACTTGGTATCCTTGAGGTGCCGCTGGTAGTTGGTGGTGCTGTTGTCTCGCTTCTTCGCTTGCAATTTGCCGCACACAGAAGTGACGCCCGCGTTGTCCCTGACGCGTACGAGGCACATCACCTGCTCGGGAGTGCCGTTGTCGTACTCGATGCAGCAGAAGTACTCCCAGCATGGCGACACCTCCTTGCCCTTCCCTGGCTGCGGGCGCGCCACCACCTTAGCATGCTTGGGCAACTTCGCTTCGATCAGTGCTCTCAGCTCCGCCTGCGCTGCTGTCAGGGGCAGCTGGCCGCTTCCCGCACGTGCTACAGCCGCTTCTGGTGGTGGAGCAAACGTGGAAATCTCTTCCGCTGCTTCCTCAGCTGCAGCAGCAGCGGAGCCACCCTCTCCTTCCATCGCCCTCCCCCACCTTGCACCCCGTGTGACCAAACAGCAAGCACAAAATTTGAAATGCCCCCTCGAGGCCCTCGAGGCTTCGTGTACACATCCATGATCACTGGTCAATTGATCATGGCATTGACCAATCAGGGGCCATGCACCAGTTAACTAGTTGGGAGCAGAGAGGTCAGAGCAGAGCTGCCGGCATCCCCCCCGCACCCCGCCACACACGGCCTGAGCTGGAGCCGGCCAAGAGCTGGCGTAGCGGCACCCACGGCTCAGCTCGCGCTCGTGAGAGCCCTGCACCCTTCACCACGACTCAGCTCACGAGCCGACGTGGGAACCACGGCTCAGCTCGCACTCGAGCCGTGCTCGCACTTGAGCCGTGGTAAACCACGGCTCACGCCGTGAGCCGTCCTAAGCCTTGAACCTAACCCTAACCCAGTCACTGATATTACTCCTTAGTCACGAGCCAGTCATGATTGCAATGCCCATGTTGAAGTTGCTGGTGAGCATCGGCCAGCAATTGCCAACAGATGCAGAGCTTCCGAAGTCTGCTGGCTCCACAGCCGCAGCAGCTGCTAGTAGCGGCAGCAGCTGCTAGTAGCGGCAGCAGCTGCTAGTAGCGGCAGCAGCAGCAGGCTGAGTGGGATCACGAGGCACCAGGATCGGCCGGTGGATCAGGAGCGGTGGCACCGGCACAAACAAGAGGCAGGTATACACGCCTGCTGAGCACCAGTCACTGGCAGGCGCGGCCACACTGCCAGGCACAGTGCACACGGCAGGGCGGCCATCAGTCCAATGATCATGATCGACCACGCACGCACTGTGACAGCACATGACAGCAAACACACAACGCTGCAGAGCACACACAGTGACGGCTGATCAAGTGAAAGCTGGCAGTGCATAAGTACACGAGTAGGATGGGCACTGAAGGTGCGATGATCTTCCTAAGGTCACCTCGGTGGCATGACAGTCACTGTGTGTGCCATTGGCAGGTGTTAGGTGCCAGTGCCAGTCACTGTGGCTGGCTTAAGTTGGCAAAATGCGCCACCATGATGAAGGTGCCACAGTGTACTACACCTTCAAGTTGCCACTGCTCACACACTTATCAATAGACTAAGTAGTAGTACTCAGAAGGCTACTGTTACAGTAGTACATCATGATACACAAGGTGGATGACTAGACCAGGTTTGGCCAGGGCATGAGCATAATGACGATGCTGTAAGCCCTCAGTCTGCATGGCATGAGTGGCATGCAGTCAGGCCACCTGCAGTCACTGTGCAAGGCAGTCATGTCACCGGGCGGGCCGACCATGTGCTGCAGCAAGAAACGTTGGAACAGCAAGCCGTATAGCACTGTACGGTACAAACTGGGCGAGGACTCCGGAACGGCACAACTGGAAGGTAACCACCTAAAGTACTACTGTAACAGTAACTGTAGCAGTAACCCCCCCCCAAAAGGTGTCAAAAGTGCCCGCACTTCTGCCACTGGGCCAGGCACCGGTGTGCGCACGTGCAGGTGCGCACCCGCTGCTGCCGCAGAGCTGCTCTGAGCCAGGTTTGCTGCTGCAGCAGCGAGGCGTTGCGCGCGATGCCTCAGAGTCTGCCAACCAAGAGCAGCCCAGCTACTGTAGAAACGGCTTCATTGTCCAGCCCTGAGGGTTGGGGCCCAGCAGCTCCACATCTTTCTTGATTGTAGAGATGGGCGCATTGGGCTGCGGCTGCGTGAGGGAAGATAACAGCCAAGATCCAGCAGCACCATGCACCCGGTCCGATTAGAGATTCAGAAAACACGCGCGGCTGCACACGTGCATTGTCTCATAGCAGCAGGAGCAGAAATACTACTGTGGCAGTACTTGAATACCTCTTTTGAAGTAGTAACTAGTGGTAGTGGTACTTGCCACACACCCAAGTCGCATCAGTTGTGGTCTGCAAACTGTGAGGTGGCTCGCTGGATGTACCATGCAAGCTGGTGTCATGGCTGGGATGTGGTGGCTAAGAAGCTGCAAGCAGCTCAGTGACACGTGCATAACACACACTTGATGCTGCGCTGCGGCAGAGCAACTGTTCACACAATACCTGTCCAGGCCCTAAACAACGCGTTAGGAACATGTAACACAGCGGTTGCAGGTAACAGGCAATCAATGACACACAAGCTGTTTGCAACTGATGTCATTGTTACACTGTGTTGCTGCTGCGCCTGTTGTTAGTGACCGCAGTTCATGGTTGGACAAGTAACTGTAACATCAAGCACAATGGTGCACGCTGCTGCTGCAGCAGCTGCTGAGCACAAGCACAGAAACGCACCTTGGTGGCATCCAGGGCCGGCTGTGACTGGCCGAAGGTGTCCAGGGGCTTGCTGACCTTCTGCTGCGCCTGCGCCACTATGAGGCGCCACAGTAACAAGGTGAACATGAAACCCACAGCAAAAAACAGCATGCCCAGCATCACGTAGCCCAGGGATGCGCTGACGTCCGTACAACCCAGCTGAACATCAATCAGCCGGCAGCCAGAGCAAAGTAAGGAGGAGTGGCATGGGAGCGCAGTGGAGACCAAGTGAGCTTCAAGTTCAGAAACGAGCAGGTCTGTACTGCGGCGCAGACATCAGCAGCTCTAAGGCTTGCCACTGCGGGCACTGAGCCGCTACAGGCTTGTCAAGCACTCAGCAGGTAACACATGCTGCTCTGACAGTATGCAGCAGAGTCTGACATGCTGTTGCAGCCAGATGCCAGGCTACAAACTGGCGCAATGGCGTGTGTACAGCAGCAACAGCGACCGCATCACCAGCAATGCAGTATACTACTGTAGTACGAAGCAATAGACTGAGTATTGGCGTTGAAACCAACACACTGCAGGCTGCAGCCGCTGTGCATGCGCTTTAACAAAGCATGTCAGCATGCGCGCATTATCAAGCACTGTCAGGCCGCACATACCTGGTATACAGCGTCAACGTAGAGACTGTTGATGTTCTCACAGTTGAAGTCTTCCCTGACACCATTGGACAGGGTCAACGCAGCAAAGCCCAGGTTGCTGAATGTCTGCACGTCCTCGTTGATCTCCTGGATGCTACCCCCACAGAGCTGCGCTGCACCAGGGAGCTGGCAATGCGGGTCAAGCAGTGCAAGCAGAGCCACCATTGTTAGAAAAACCAATCCTACAAAGTTTTTAGCATGCGACATAAACGGCGGCTAAGTGCCACTGCAGCTGCAGCCGCTGCTGCATAGAGGGTGGTCTGATGCACCACTTGGGAGTCCGACTCAATCTGCTGGACGCGCTGGCACTTCTGGTACTGCAGCAGTACTGTACAGTAACTCCCCGGACATACTACCTGCCAGTGTCCGCACAGTGTAGGGGGCAGATATGCTGGTTCAGTCTCATCGACACTCACTTGCAAAGGGGTGCAGGCACAAGGGGGTGCAGGCACATCCCCTGCTTGGGAGCTGCCTTCATAACTGGGCGGTCGTGGCAGCCGCTACGCACGCGAGTCATTCACATGATTGCCCCTGGCGCAGCGGGGGCTCTCTTCACACACGGCACCGCACATGCACAGTATTACTTTGTACGTACTTGCCGTAGGCACTTCATGTACTTCATCTGTACTTGCAGTTACTGTAGTATTCTACGAGAGTTCCACCATGAGCCTTGCACTTACCGCGGTGACAGCATCCAGGGCCGGCACGACCGCACCAACGATGCGAAGCATCGCTGTCTGTACCTTGTCCACCGTCTCAATCAATTCTGCATTGCCCCCGCACGTCTGCACAGCAGTGGTGTGTGTGCCCCCAGCGAAGCATCGTGACAGTGTGTGAGAAAGTGTAGACTAGATGTCATCGATTGCTGCAACGATGAGTCGATGTGCCGCTGCATGCAAGTGGTGCCGAACGCATCGGCACTGCCTGCAACAATATTTGTGCACATCTCAATGACGCACCCACTCCACACCTGAGCACCAAAGCATGACACAAGTGTGAGTGCAGTGGTCTAAACGCTAAGCATTGCCATGTCTGGTGCTTACCACATAGAACTGCACAACTACGTTGCCGTCAGCCATATCAATGATGTTCGTGTCAGGATCCTGCAGCAGAGAGAAGCAACACGAAAGACCAGGTTCATATTACCAGTAGTAGTAGCTTCAAGGGTCTTGGTTTCACTCTCATGATGCTCCGGGTCTCACAGGGCATAGCTGTCCAAGAAAACGGCCCACCGCAAAACCAGAGCACATACTTAGCCTACTAGCTGTTCGCGTGCTGCACCCACACCTTGCAGCGCTGTCAGTCACTGTGGTTCAAATGGCCACGGGCACATGCAAGTGAGTCACACCTAGCATGCAGCTGCACCACTGCATGCGCATCCTGCGAAAAGCGCAAAAACAGGCACGTGCGAGCTTTACTCCAAACGCACAAGAGTGGTGCGTTTTCCTAGTATTTGCTGTACTTGAAAAAGGCAACTACTGACCTGGCAGAAGTCTCCACTGCCCATGGCCGCTCCAAAAGAGCCCACCAGTATGATCCAGCCAAATATAACCAGGAAAAGTGTTACGCCCGTTAGCGTGTGCACCAAGCAGCTGGAGCAGCAGTGGCCCTTCCCATAGAAGCGCACAGTGCCTGCACGCACGCACAGCACAGCACAGGACAGCACAGGGCAGCGCAGGTGTTGCTTCTGCCTGCCTTACGTGGCACGCGTTGGCACATGAGTGTCTCCATGGCGGCAAAACATGCATGCAACTGCGGTCGTGTGCAGCAGTGGAGGCGGGCGTTTGCCCACTATGCCGGGGTGTGCCCAGCCATCGCCACACATGTTCTTCATAGCAGGAGTGCAACATGCGCATGTATGCATGTGACGAACAGCCGCCACTGGGATTCCGAAGCACTTGCTTGTCGTGAATGCTGCAGCACAGCAGATTTATGAACACACCTGTTCGCACCACGTCTATGGCCAGGAACAGGTAAATGAACAGGAAGACTCCCAGCAGCACCGCAATGCTTATGATCACAGGGAGGCGCCAGTCCTTGCTGTCATCAATGCCATCCGACACTTGGAACGCCTACCAGTGTGGCACCAGCGCAGCAGCGGCAGTGCATGTGCCAGGCGTATGTGGAGACAAGTACATGCATGGAAGGGCAGTGCGCACGCACAGCGCAGTCCGCAGTGTCGGCAACACAGCAACAAGGTGACTCACAGGCTGGGCTGCACCTTTATGCAGGCAGATGCAATGACGCAATGATGTACGGCAGACACACAACGATCTGCTGCATGCAGGCACGCAGTGCGGTGGTGAGGTGCATGCCATCAGCCCAAACTAGAAATCAAGGCAGCAACCTAGTAAGCAGTATCACTGCACACCTCACCAGTGGCTGAAGCTGGCGCAGCGAACCGCAGCACACCCGCAAACAACTCTATGCAGCCAAGCACACGAGAAAATATTATAGCGGCACGCAACTCTCACCATGTCAATGGCGCCATTCAGCTGTGAGCTGTCTGCCACCGTATTAAGCACGTCAATTTGGGTGTGCAGGTCCTTGGTGGGCCCGGTCAGGTCTGGTGGTGTTATCGCGCCGCCAATGAGCGGAATGGATTGTACACATTCCACTGAAGACGTTACCATGGCAGCTGCGGTGTCGACCATCTCAGTCAGCACCGCTGCAGCTGTGTGCGTTGGCATGCAGGCCGGCGACAGCACCAGTCGCAGGGAAGAAATTTGGCCCACGGCATGAGAAAACCTGGTTCTAGCCTATTGGCCACCAGCAGCTGGTGCAGAGGCCAATGCTGTGCTGGGTACTAGTAGCGCATTGTTTTGCGGCATGCCGGGGGTTGAAGGGCCCATGGCATTTCTTCTGGAGAGTTGGTGAGTTGCCCGGCTAGGGCCTGCACTGCAAAACGCCTTCCGTCGTTGCAGATGGCTGCAGCAGCAAGCCCTCGGCAACTAATTGCATTACAACGGACATATGTCTTGTATGCACACAATTTTTTTGCAGGCGTGTGAGCAGTGTCACTGTAACAGTTGCTTGCATTGCTGGTAGACTGTGAGCAAATTGCACTCAGTGTAACACTGTGACATGCGGGTCCAGGGTGGTACTGCGAGGTAGTTCAGTTTGGGGGCAACCCTTGCAAAACCAACACGCGGAAAACGTGATGTGAGACAAAGTCACAGGCAAGTTGAACCTTCTTTCTTTCGTGTCCTCAACGACACACACAGTGCGCATGCACTCATTGCACTTCATTCCGACGACAATCCAGCCAGCAGCAGCGCACCCGCCTACTACAGTGTTGCCGTGACAGGCACATCAGGTGCGTGCGTGTGCACGCACTTACCCTGGCCTGCCAGTGTCTGTGCGGACTGCAGTGTGGTTGCCACCTCATGTACTGTCTCGCCCGCTTGAGTAACCTGCCAGGTCGGTCGCATCAGTGTTTTGCATGAGTGGCATGAGCAGGTGCACGTCAGCACCCACTGCATTTCACATGGTGTAACAGTTTGCCGCTGAAAGGTCAACATTCAACTTGGGAAGGTTGCATGGCTCTTGGGCCCGTCACCCTGACCCTGACTCTTTCCCCACACCAACTAGGCCTTGGTGACGCAAAGAAAGTGCCAGCGCACAGCAGCAGGTGCACAACATGCAGGTATATACATGGTGCCCCCACTTAGCCCTAAAGCCGGTGTAACATGGCTCAGCATGTCAGGCGCTGATCCCAAGTGTGTGCCAGTCACTTATGCGCCGTCTGTAAGCCCCCTGGTTTGCAGCAATCATGATGGCAACACATGCGCAAGGTGGTAACTGCAGTTGCGCCATGCGCAAATGCTCAGTGAGGCACATGCAGCAGCATACCTCGTCGTTGACGCTCACAATGCCATAAATGCTCAATCCCAGGCCCGCCGCTGCAATGCACCAAGACAGGGCAAACAGGACCTTGACGCCACCAACGCCTGGAGACTTGGCCTTCATGCCCCGGCAGCACTTGTCTGCACAGCAGAAACATGTTCGCAATTTCAAAGGCGAGTAACGCATGTGCACGCTTTAAATGTGGAGGTCAACTGCAGTGACAGGGGTACGTAATGCACGTGTATGGGCTACGGCACCATGTGCTTATAAATTATGCGTAAGCATTGCGCGTGTGTGCACGTCTTTAATTAAGGGCGCCCAATCATGGCACGGTGCATGACACACCAGCCAGCTAGACTGCCAAGGACCCACCACCACCAGCTGAGAAACGCGCAGCGCCACCGTGCCACGCCAATCATTATGGTTGTGCGCACTGCCAGCCTGATGCTGTGGTAGTCATTAGCCTGTCAAGGCCCTGAGGCTCCCGTTGCTGGTTTCAAATTGTTCAAGAAGTGATTCCCGGCGGAAGCTGAGCCCACCTGACCGTCCCAGGAAGAGGTAGAAGATGGGGCCCAGTATCATGCAAACCAGGCCAACTGCCGCCACCACCACCATACCAACCACAAGCCCTTCAATGTAGTTGCTGTTGTTCGACACCTGGGAGGAGGAGGCATGTGCAGAAAAGGCGGCGTGCACGCAAAGCAGCAGCTGGCAGGGTGACCGTAGCTGCTGCTGCAGCTAGTCTGTGTACTTCTGGTGCAGGATATACTACTAATGAAGTATGAGCTTGTGCATTGGGAGTGATGTGGTTCTGCCGCGGACAGCACTTTGCCACAGGTAAGAGATGCTGAAGCGCGGACTTTGAGAAGTCTTTTGAACAGCCTGTGCATGCAACAGCAGCGGTGCGTGTGCACACACTGTGCATACTTCTGAGGTACTTATTGGCACCTGATTCCTTTGCACTGGAACCAACACACAGCTTCAGTGGAAGTACTTCGAGGTATTTTCTCTGACTTTTTTTATGGCAGGGACATCAAAACGACAGTGATGTGTCCACAGCAGGCGCGCGCATACACGGCGCCATGCTGCTCGTGCACACACTATGTTACCATCAGCATGCCAGTAGTCACTGTGACAGCTGGTTACCAGCCCATGGTGCGACTCTAGCACTGCATAGAGGCAAACATGGCGCACATGCGCGGCAGTAGTGGGTCACCAAATTGCTTGTGAACCCCACCTTGAAGGTATTGTTTCGTATGTCTTCAAACCATTCATGGTGCTCCGCAGCAGAATCCGAGATGTTGTAGACTGGCGGTACATAAGCGTCCGGTGTCGCCACCTCAAAATCTTCCCACCTGCAGCGGCAGCGGTGCTCAGCAGCGGCAGCAACAGGTAGCAGGCTGTGGGTTGCGCGTTGTACCTGTGGATTTGCCGCGCTGCAGGATGCAATTGATGTCAATGCAACTGTAATGATCGAAATCAAATCATTGGCACTTTTCCGTAAGCAATCAACCTGTTTCAAAGTTCAACTTGGTGCTGGCAGTGGAATGGACAAGCGAGTGCATATACTCGAAGTATACTGCTACATAGGATACGTGAATGTTCAACACACGTAGCTCAGCTCCTCCTTTCGTTGGTCCCCACATCCTGGGGAGTGAGCAAAGCCAGTGCCAATCACAGCACTCGTGGGGTTGTCAATTACCGTCTGCGCGTCTGAACGACGGTGGCGATGCTGCTGCTGCATCAGCTGCTGTTGCCGCGGGGTTCAAACCTGCAGCGACACTTGCTCTAGGTGTGTATGTGTGCTCGAGCCTCGGCCTGGCTGGAGCCAGGCAGCAGGCCCGGCTCCAGAGTCGTCGCCACAGACATCTGTGTCTCGTCACACACGCACACACACAGAGACATCTCGTGTTGCAGTTCTCCCGAGAGCTACACTGTGTGCAAGCAAGCAGCAGCACCGCATCCGCCGTGCCCTGCGTGTCCACCCCAGCGGCGGAGGAGGTGCTGCTGCTGCAGCAACGCCCATGCCTGCAGACACGCCCCGCTCCACAGCAGCAGCTTACCAATTTGGGGGCGCCTGAGCCACCATGTCGACCCGTCGAACTGAAGAAAAGGGGCCTCGCCTCACAGCCCACTAGCTGCCTTTGTCAGCGTCCCCGCCCCCGAGGCACATAAGAGTCAACCGGCAGGTGCGGAGCTCCTGTGCGCCTCTGCGAGTGGTGATGGCTGGCGGTCGAGGCGCGCGCGCCTAACCCTAAGGAGATGTGCATGCGGTCCACTTCCGGGTCTTTCGCTGAGCAGAGAGACTTGTGTAGCGCGCTCGCAATTGTGTTGTGCTGCTGGCGGGCGCGTGGGAGGCGTGGAGCCGCTGTGACAGCCTGGCGAGCCAGAGTCAGGATGCAGACCCGGAGGATGAAGCTGGTTCGGAAGGAGGAGGAGGCGCAGGGGCAGCGCATGCAAGGTGAGAGATGATCTCACATAGCTGGAACTCTCAATCCAAAAATTCAAGAAGGCAACCAGGACAGCAGCAGGGAGCAGCACACCACCAAACTAACCAACCCGGCGGCATCACCAGGCTAGCAGCCATCACCCGTTACGCGCATGCTATCCCGGGTGCGGCCATGGCGTGCCTGCTAGCATGCTCTCCAGGAGGGCGACAGCAGAAGCAAACAGAGGAGAGTGTTTTGTTTAGGTTTGTGCTCGCGCGCAAACAGCGGCCAAGCAGCAACAGTTGACAACACGGCGGCCGCAGCACCAGCGGGGGCGATAACCGGCTAGCACGTCAACAGAGCGACACGGCACAACTAGAGTGACGAGAACGCGGCGGCACCGGCTCTGTCATTGTTGTTTGCGTGCAAGCGGGTGCACATAAGGCCGGACCAGAAATCTTATTCGATTTTTGCCGCCAATTCACGCCTGTGGATAAATGACCGCACGGGCTTAGAGCATCTCCATTCGGGGACGCAAAACGCAAACGCAAAACGAGGGCACCCGCAAAAGCAGAAAAACATGAACAGCAGCTGCTACACACACGCTCGGGGGCCACTGCCGTGCAGGTGCCCCTCCCACACACTGCTGCAGGGGTACCACACCCACTGCCGCAGCGCGGCTCGCCCTCTCGGCGGGCGTCACTTAGGGATTTGACGGTTTGCGTGCCTCCAAAATCACCCGCGAAAGCAGCGGGGCGGGGGGGGGAAAGCTGCTGCTTTCGCGGGTGATTTTGGAGGCACGCAAACCGTCAAATCCCGAAGTGACGCCCGCCCAGAGGACGAGCTGCGCTGCGACAGCGGGTGACAACCCCGCAGCAGTGTGTGTGAGGAGCACCTGCACGGCAGCGGCCGCTGGCGTGTGCTGTGGGCGCTGCTGTTGCTGTTTTTCGACTTTTGCGGGCCCCCTCGTTTTGCGTTTGCGTTTTTGCGTTTTGCGTGCCCGAGTGGAGATGCTCTTACGGCCTGGCTTGTTTACCCACGGCAGTAACTGGGCTTAGCAACATTTTAGGTTTCTTTCACCCCTCAACCTTCGCTATGACAAACCAGCCATGCTCAGCATAACAGCACGTGTCCAGCAGCAACACACAGCAACTCTGATTTCGTTCCCAGCAGGCAGCCGTTTGTACACACACTCCAACACCATAGGGCTGCTTACCGTTTCATTGAGAAGCACTGCCAGGTGCATGTCTTGCACACACACTGGGGGTGACAGTGGGTGCCGGCCAGCAGGACTGTGCTGAATAGATTATGGGGCGGCAAGTTGGTTAGTGCTACCTCAAAGTGGGCGGCCAGGTGTGCACCAACCTGACAGTAACTGCTGCTGCTGCAAGTATGGGCTGCAACACACACGTGTACAACTCGTACAAGTGCATACAGCATCGCACAGGCGTGCATACGGGTCGGCATGGTGCCATTGCGCATGTGACAGACTGGACAGACAAGTGCACTTCACGCTGCGCCACGCTTGCAGCGGCATGCTGAGCAGACGATACGACCACCCATATGACACGCAGTCCGCAGCCACTGAATATTCTTGTGCCTTGCCGCTGTTGAGTTTTGTGTCGGGTGAGTGGAGTGCTTCTTACTGCAGTGGTGCCGCAGTGCCCCAGTGTGCGGGACGGACTGCTGCAGGATCTGTGTCATTGCTGGCATGGTGGCGTGGCAACAGGGTGCCTCTGTCTGGTGGGGTGTGGGTGCCAACAGTGCCGCACATTTCAGTTGGCTTGGAACGTCATTGTCAAGAGCATTTTTTGAAGCAGTTTTAGCTGCCCAAAACCACGCTGTCGTGTAGGGTCACAAGCCACAGCCTACACGACAGGGGCGCTGCCGCCGCACGCGCAGTGTATGAGAGGGTGCAGCAATAGCTCATGCACTGCTGCCCCGTCGCTGTCGTCACCAAACACCCGCGTGCTTGAGCTATGCCAACTGTTGTTGTCATTCGGTTCATCTCGCACCCGCCACCTGCTGGTCAGAGTTGCACAAACAACGTGTTGCGCCAATCGTATCTGCTCTTGCTGTGTTTGGCAGACAGAGGCGCGGCTGGTACCAGCAGCAAGAGCAGGCAGTGCTACATCGAAGTATGTGCGGGTTGCTCCCAGCAGGGCCGCCGTCATGAGTACTTGCAGCAGCACTGGTTTGCGGACATAAATCAACAACACCCGTGGGTGACCGCTTCACAGCATCCCACCACCAACCCGCACATAGATTGGTGGCGGAGGTGGTGAACAAGGCATGTGCAAGTGCACGGGTCGATGCGCCAATCACAGCAGGAGGAGATGCGTGTACACTTTGACACATTTCAGTATACATGTGCTCAGCAGAGCACGGCTTATTCTAGCCTGAAACCAGATTGCCAAGGCCCAGTGTTTGGGGGTTCGTGCAACCCTCGGAACCTGCCTTTTTGAGTGCGTTCACGCAAATGGTAATAACTTTTGCGCCTGACGCTGCTGCCAGGTGCAGCACAAGGCAGATGCAGTGTGCTGCTGACTCAGCACACTAGCGTACTTACTGGCGTGTGCCACGGCGCCGCGCCTGGCACGCTCAGTTGGCGGTGTTCAAAGCAAAAAGTCGAAGGCCGCTAAGGTGCCGCCGATTGATGGCCCAAGGTGCGAGCTATGAAGAAAAAACCCTTATGCCCCCTTGGGGCCCCTTGCGCACACTTAAGGTCCGAAGTAGTGTACTGGTTTACCAGCACGGTAGGTCATCTGGTGCTTGTGGTTGCCTAGATTTAGCGCATGTGTATGAATGTTGCATCAATGCACCCTTCTCATCATTTGTAATCTTTCTGAAATACTTCAATACCACCATCTGTCACTGTGATACGGTGACCTTTTAAACATGGCACAGGCGGAACGTGTACGAGCGCCAGTGGCAGCGTACTGGCAAATGTCCCCTCAAAGCAGCGTGTGCGAGTGCTACTCGCAACTTGCACCGAAGGCCAGCGATCCGAGTACCACTTGTCCTAGTGGCACGCCTCCGTGCGAGTGCAATGCGCACTCGCTGCCCGAGGCTCGCCGAACCTGTGGACATGCATTAACCTTGTGCGAGTAGCTTGCTAGTAG
The DNA here is from genome assembly GCA_032358315.1 of Ophiocytium majus. Taxonomy (NCBI): domain Eukaryota; class Xanthophyceae; order Mischococcales; family Ophiocytiaceae; genus Ophiocytium; species Ophiocytium majus. The sequence goes on from JAULBY010055215.1 coordinate 15,706, forward strand.
CGGGTAGCCGGCGAGCATTGAGCATCGCGCCAGGGGCCTGGCCAGCTGGTACCCGTCAATGTGTGCAGCAGGCTGCCAGCAGCACTGTAGCTGCACTTCGCTGCGCCCTTGGCATTGCATGCCGCGCCCCCTTGGTTCCATGTTCAACCAAGCAAGCACATGAACACCAAACACAGTAAGTGCGAGCAGCGTTCGCATCTGCGTGCCACTAGCTAATGTGAGTAATACTCGCAAAACGACTGCCGCACTGCAGCGGTTCGTGTGGATGTCCACTTGCAGGCACCGGCAATTTACGTAGCGGTTTATCATTGGTGTATCACTCGCAGGGCAGTTGCGGGTAGTGCTCCCCTCTTGCACGCACGCCTGCGACTGGCACTCGCAGCCCAAGCAAGTGTTTCCACTTGCCCTGTCTGTAGTCATGAGCACGTGAAAGAGAATCTTCCCAAATCGTACCTGGAAGCGGCGGCCCTTTGCTGTTGGCCCATGTAGTACTGTACTTCAAGTATACCATTATGTTAGCTGGCAGACTAAACCCGCACTTATCTGCTTGCCATTGGGTACAAGGTTGTCCACATCACAAGTGGACAGCGCCAAGCGCAGGTGCAAGTGCGGTGATTGTGTGTGTGAAGCCGGTTTTAAAGAACGCTTGCTGCTGCAGCACCGATGAAAGTGTGTTGCACAAACTCTACTGAACTGCACAAGGTTAAGTAGTCGGTGTGGTATCCGCCGCGGTGGCAGCCCCTGCACCCCCGCCCCACACACACACACTACAGCACACACAGACGTGGCAACTTAGCATTGTCAGTGCCACACACCCAGTCTGCTGCCCACGGCCAGCAGCACTGCATGCCTGCTTTGCGACGCTGGCGTGACCAGTCCTGCACTGCCATGCTTGAGTTGGCAGGCCTGCATTCGCACGCTTGGCGCCCTTGCACAGCGGCAGACACAGCACAGCCAACATTGCCACACTACTGGTGGCACAGTGTTACATCAGAGACCGAGCGCCCGTGGCGGTGCAGCGAGTGCGCAAGACGTGCCATTGGCAGTATTATTCAATTTCCTGAGAACGCTCAGCACAATTTAAAATGGGAGTGTCCTCTGCCCTGTGGGTGTACTTTGGCTGATGCACATCATGCTTAGTCAGGCAACACTCTGCATAACAGAGGTGGCACTCAGCACCCACAAGGAGCACCTGGCATCTGCCTGAGTGGATACGGTGCCTACAAGAGCGCAGTACTAAAGGCCGTCCATGATTTGTCCTGCAGGGATGATGCCACGCAAGTGTTGGATTCCGACCGCTGCTGCGGCACATTGTCCGCGCACACAGCCAGTGGCTGACAGCACTGGTATGATGAGTGTGACAGCAAGTTCTGGCAAAATCAACCACTTCAGTGCCAACAAAGATATACCTGTCATGGAATGTTTGCATGCTCCGAAAACAGCAGGAGTGCTGCGGGAGGGGCCTTTGTTGCGACAGCGCTGCACGGGCGTTCTAGTGTATGCCAACACGTATGTGTACAACGACATGAAAATGGTTGTATCCAGCATTGCAGGGGCATGCACGGCGTGCGTCACTGCGGCTGCCCGCATTGACTGAAGGCCTCAGCCAGGTTGAGTTCCTGTTGGTTGGGCCGGCACTGCAAAGGGCTGCACTGTGGCTGTGCTCACGCAGCTGCTGCACGCTTTTTCCGCACCAGGTTGTTGGATTCAACCCCAGCAGTAACTCGTGGTGCAAACGTTTGTACCGTCATTGCCTCATTTTGTTCTTTTGAGCTCACACAGAAGGTGGTACTGTGGCACGCACGACGCGATGTTGTTGCTGCAATGCTGCCCAAATGTGGCCAGGTCACACACAGCTCCTGGACCAACTCAGAGCACTATCATAATGTGCAATGAGCACAGACCGCTATCAAACTCATGTATTGATGATGCATTATCCTTTATCGCCACTGTCTGCTGCTGTTATGATGAACTGCTACTGAAGTGCCAGCACCAAGCATGTACACCACAAGTACAAATCAACATGCGAGAAGTTGCTGCAGTTTTATTTATTGCACGCGCGGGCGCAAGCCACGCATAGCAGTCACTAAGGAACATGACCGTGAGCTGTGCCTTCGACCGCAACGTGCCATCGACCTTCTGGCGTCATGCTGTCTGAACATGGATTGCACATCGTTAGCTACACCATCACAACTGAAGCCCTGTGCACGGTATGGCTGTCACAGCTACTGTGTTTTACCTGCTTGTCACTCATATGGACGAACACGTGTTAGCATGCCAGTGGGCTGTACGCAAATAACTTACATCCTTCTCCTCTACTGCTGGCTGTGATGTGCTGCACAGATGCGTGGGCCGACATACTGCAGAAGTTCGTGGGGCGCAGACACTACCTTCAAGTTGCAAGTGTGTGCCACCAGTGGAGGGACATCTACACCGCCGCACACCCCAAGCAGTCCGGCGTGTGGCATGCTGCTGCCTCTCGTGCCCAGGTGCAGTGGGCGCTGGACGGCCGCTGCCGCAAGCGCTGCCTCTCCTGTGCAGCTGCAAAGCTCGGCAGCCTGGAGGCATTGCAGTGTGCACTAGCTGCTGGCTGTGCTATGGATGGGAGGACCTGTTCCTGAGCAGCACGAGCTGGGCACCTGCACTTGGTGCAGTGGCTGCGAGCTAACAGCTGTGCCTGGGATGACCAGACCTGCTCTAGCGCGGCAGGCGGTGGCCATGTGCACGTGCTGGAGTGGGCGCGAGCGAATGGGTGCAACTGGGACATCCATACGTGTGCCCATGCAGCCCTGGGCGGCCGGCTGAGGGCGCTGCAGTGGGCGCGAGCCCATGGGTGCGAATGGGATCACTGGACATGCACCCATGCAGCGTTGCGCGGCCACCTGGACGTACTGCAGTGGGCGCGAGCGAATGGGTGCGAGTGGAGTACAAGCACGTGCTCTAGCGCAGCAGACGGCGGCCACTTAGATGAGCTGCAGTGGGCACGAGCGAATGGCTGCGACTGGGATACCTGGACCTGCGCCGAAGCAGCAGGCAGCGGTCACCTAGCTGTGCTGCAGTGGGCGCTAGCGAATGGCTGTGAGTGGGATGCGCATACATGCGCCGAAGCAGCAGCAGGCGGCCACCTCGGTGTGCTGCAGTGGGCGCGCGCAAACAGCTGCGACTGGAACGCGTCGACATGCAGCCATGCAGCAGTGGGCGGCCACCTTGGCGTGCTGCAGTGGGCGCGAGCCAATGGCTGCGAGTGGGATGCAGGCACATGCGCCTATGCAGCAGAGGGCGGCCACTTGCCTGTGCTGCAGTGGGCACGAGCGAATGGGTGTGCATGGGACGCATACACCTTTGCAAGGGCAGCGCATTGCGGTCACCGTGAGGTGCAGCAGTGGGCCATGGCGCATGGCTGCCCTGTGGATGCTGCAGTTGCAAAAGAAGAGCTATACGCTTGGCGGGCTGAATGTGTGCTGTCGATGATTGAGAACTACTTTTGAGCGCGCACAGCCAGCTAGTGTGTGTAGACAGCACAGGCTGCATTTGGCATGCACACGATTTGCTATAGCTATATATACTGCAGGTTTGCTGCAGTTGCCAACAGTGTGCCGCACGCATCCCATTCGTAGATCTAGGCAGCCTGCCACGCTCGCAGTGCAACTCTGGGAGAAGTTGCCCTGCATGTACTTTTGACTCGGAGTTGAGGTCATGGCCGGAACCACCTGCTGACCTGCAGGCTGCATGCTCGTCACCGCAATCTGTTGACGCATATGTGATATCCCGTTGGGCATGTACTGCGATGAGGGTGTGCGCTGTCTGTTTGCTGCCACTGCCCCGACCTTTGCCTGTACAGAGATGTGAGTCAGCGACATGTGCTTTCGTTCAACCTGCCGGTGTGCAATTGACACCTAGCCTGCCTGTGCAGTGCGCACAAAGCCTTCGTGTCGACATCAACTACAGCATCGGCATGTTGATGTGTGATGGCACGCGTGCTGGTAATAAGTGTTACCGCTCGTCATGTGCGGCTTCTACACTGCTAGTGGCATTGCAACATGTTGAACTCCAGACTGTCACGTGTACAGTACTGTAGCTAGAGAGTGCACTGGCAGTGACCAGACAAGGTTGCTGCTGACCACTGGCACTTGATGCTCCTCGCTGGTGGCCTCCGGTGAACACTTGGCAGGACTTCAAGTTGGTGTACACACGCATTTTAACTGCTGCAGCATGTTGTGGCAACTGCTTGTGTTATGGAGCAGCAGCACGTAAACGGCTACTCCAGCAAGTGGTTGGGTAGTACACGGGCAGCGTCGCTGAATGAGGTCAAAACGCCTAGCTTCAAAGCTCGACCACTCTGGAGCGCTTGACACCACACTGCTGAGAATTGGTTTTTATTGTTGATGGCAATTGCTTAACCCCACGATACTTAGTGGCAAGTGAGCCCTAAGGCTTCTTGCATCGTGCTGGAGTATTACTCAGTACGTACGTGCGGTGGTCGGGCCTCAGTGCAGCAAGCGCAGTTGAGCGTTATGCACCATCATGCATGATTACTGAGAAAGTGGGCTGGTGGTGACATTGTGTGCAGTGTCACACAGACGGTCTCGTTTGGTGCCGCGCAATGCCACTTGCACCGCACTTGGGGATACGGACGTAGCCATCAAGATGCTAGAACATGTGCATCTATGTGCACTGCCTGGGTGTATTAACACTCAGTCTGTCAGGACGCCGTGCAGAAAGTAGTTCGTGTACGCTGTCATCATGCTATGATAGTATGTACTACTAGTAGTATGGCACAGCCTGAGGTCGACCATGCATGCATTCTGACAGCCTGGCTGAGTGTGTGGAACGCATGGTTTACACCCATCATTCTTATGGTTGTTGGCTAAAAATATGCCCTATGTGCAGTGGCGCAGGGTAGCGGCTGCGGCGCTGCATACCTACCGACTCGTGAGACCACTACGCACTGCAGGCAAGGAGTCCGACATCTCACATGCACCATGCTGCTTACCGTCCACGTGCACATGCTACTGGCAGTGGCGGCGACACTAGGCGCAGAGAGGGGCGCTTGGCCTAGGAAACGGCACGGATGTCATCACCCACAGAAGCCGCACTGTGTTCTCCCCGTGCACTTGGCTGCTCGAATACTTGTACAAGATCCGCGGCAGCAGCGATGGACGAGGCAGGTGCACGCTGTGGCCCCTCCTGCTCCCGGATTTTGGTTGAAAAATTGGCAGGCGCCTTCACATTGCTGTTGAATCCACTAGTCTTGAACGAGGAGCCCCTCTTGTGCAGCCGCTGTACATGTGCAGGCGAGGGTGCACAGGCAGCAAACAATATGTCATTGAGTAGGTGTGTTCACAGGCCGGCCACACCTTGGGTGACGAGAGGCAGATATCATTCAGTTGCTGCACTGCAGGTGATGGCGTACAAAGTGCTTTTACACAGTAACTGTTGAGCCAGGGCAGGCCGGGCGGCCATGTGTGCGGTATATACCTATAGTAAAAGTGAGTGATGGTACCTTTGCATGGTGGTTGTTCCAGCTGACACTGAGTAAATACCACCCTGTGATGAAGACAGGCGTAGTGACTGAGACCTTTAGGATTAGTGATTACAAGGTTCACTTCTGGGGCCATTGTGTGCCACAGTGGGTGTCTGCTCATTGACAAAGTGGGTACCGTGATTAGGCCCACTGGTGGCATCACCCACCACCCACCAGAACACCTGCATGCCACTCCTGGTGCCGGCAGTGAACGTGGCGAAATCCAATGTGGGCGTGCTCCTGCTGTATGGCAACAAGCACTACCTGTGTAGACGAGGCGGCTGAGTGCTGAGGCGCAAGCTTGCACTTCGAAGTACCGGTACTTCAGAAGCACAAGTGTTAGCAAACCATTGTCCATGATTTCACGCCCATGGCTCGCACTGGTCAGTGCGAAGGCGGCTTTGGTTATCATAATGGGTAGCTGTGCGTTCTGAACCGGTCTTACCCTTAGTCACCTAGCGAGACACGGAGCACGTCCGGCTGTGGCTGTCTGCTACAACACGGGGCACCCCATAATATCATGTATTAGGGTTGTTGTAAGTTGTGACCCCAAGGATGCTATCACTCGAGAATGGGGGGTCATATTCAGCGTCATCTAAGCTAGTAGCCCAGGCCCTACTTCGAGAACCTCTCTGACGCTAATCCCATTCGAATCGAACGCTCGTACCACCTACTTCTAACACTTTATCCAAGGAATGTAATGGCACATCTGCAGCCTATCATGATTTAATTTATTAATTAGTGGTAGCTGTTCGGGAGCCAGAGCCTTACCACAGGCGGTCGCTTGACATATGTAGGGATGCGTTGTACGATTGAGTCATCCGATTGTGCAGGCTCGGCTGTTGCCAACCCGTACACACATGCTTTAGTGCGTACTGCTAAGCTACAGGAAGGACTCTGTCACGGTGACTGCATGTGTTTCTTTGCCCTGACAACTTAAAGCTGGCACGGTTGCCCAAAACACCGACACGAGGCTGCAGCAGCACTACCACAACAATTGCCATGGTAGCAGCAGCAGTGGACAGGGAGTACCAACTTGAAGGGCGCCTCAACACGGTGACCATTGGCAACAACTTGCTGCTCATGAACTGAGGTAGTCATTGACTGGCAGTTCATGTTGCTTGGTCTTGCAGCAATGTCACACGGTCTCGTACCATGTGGCGGCTGTTGTCACAGTAGGCTAAACAACAACAACAGCAACTACTTCTAGACGCATGCCACCACACGACGTGTCCCGCTCCAACATAGACACCAGCCAAGCATCAAGCCTCGTTTCTGTTTTTGATGGCGGTATCACTAACCGTATATTGCGCTTGATGAAGCCAGCGTTGGAAAGTGTCACCCCCGCTGTTAGCACACGAGTCTGTACTGCCAAGTGGCTGTTTTTCCAGCCATTACCTGTGCAGGTGCACTTTTTCGCCTACTAGTAGCTGCAGACCAACCAGCCTTGCACAACCAGGCAAACGTTCTGATGTCTTGGCACAGGCGCCTGAACGCAGGGCAGTCGGCGACTACCCATTTTGTAGCGTATGTAGTTACTGTACTCGTTTGCACCGCCACTGCCAATGCCACAGCCGGCCCAGTGCGGTGGCTCTCACCTTCAGATGGCTTTTAGCGGTTGTGGCGGCCAGGGTGACCTGCCCCAGTGCCACGACCAGCAGCACCATTCCCAGTATGACCACCATGATCTGCATGCTGCTGCCACCGTCGCCGCTGCCCGTGGACGAGCTCTGCTCACTGAGCAGTGCTATGTAAAAAGAGAAGAACAAAAAAAGGCCTGTGCCGAGGCAGTGGAGCGCATGGGAGGAGCACAGGGAAGCACTTAAGTGAGTGGCAGGGGTTTACCAAGTGACACAAATATAGCCGTGCGATTGACAGGCTGCGGCTGGCATCACTTTGGGGGTTTCGGGCGCCTGTTGCCGGGGTGAGAAGCATATCTGCATGTTAAATTAAGGAAAAGAGAGCTGCTTGCGCCCACAAAACACAAGTGTCGGCAGGAGGCAGAGCTGAGCACGGCAACACCGACCGGCGGCATCGCCTGCGGCATTGGGGAGTACATGCCTGCAAAAATGGCGGACAGGTAGTCCTCCCACTCGCTGAAGGGCTGCAGGGACGCGAAGACGACCATTGACACCACCGCCAGGCAGCAGGCAACCTCCGCTTGCACCGATGCTGGGATGAGGGCCTGCAAGCATTGCGGCACAGGCGTATGCAGAGGAATGGAGTGCGTTCCGCACGATGTTACGAACATTATATTGAGGGCAGGAGGTTCAGGCGCCCTGCACCAGTCCATAACTTAAACCAGTGTGAGAGCGTACATATACTTCGAAGTATGCCATGTTATATAATAGGCAGCTTCAAGTTGGTGTGATACATATTACAAGTAAAGCGTAGTGTGCGGTAGCGCTGACGAACCATTGCCCTCCTGTACAAAGTTCTACCTGCCTGTGTGTTGACACGCGCGGGCAGCAGTGCCACCGCACACGTGGTGCCAACCGTACAGCACCTTCACTGTGGACGTATCCCGCTTGCTGTTGCACGTGCACAAGACATAATACTACACATATGAGTAGTACAGAGAGCCCAAACCACTCCCACTGTCGAACTGAAAGCATTGGCAGTTTGACCATCCCACCACTGCCCATGGGCGATGGGGTGCCACTCACAATGAGGCCCGTGAGCATGAGCCGGCGGAAGCACTCGACGATCTCGTAGTGGCTCATGCGCGACGTGTACGAATTGGTCAGAAAGAGGTGCGCTCGGCCAAACACGGACTGCGTGTCCCTCAGCAGCGGCGACGCCGGCGCATGCACCGGTGTGGCATCCTCCGAAAGGGCGCTGCGTCGTGCGGCACGGGCCTGGCGGCGCTCATACCGGTGCGCCCGCAGCGCTACAAAAAACACCGCAGGTATGCCCGCCCCATAGACGACTGCCATGATGCCGGCGTAGATGGAGTAGGTCAAGTGTTTCTGCGTGTCACAGCGCTCAGAGTAGTCTGCGCGCAGGTAGCTGGGTGCGTCGGGCGCGTCGCTGCCGAGGGTGTCGCAGGCAAATGTCTGGAAGCACACCTGCAGCAGTGCAGGGGTGCCGCGCGGCAAATGCAACGATTGAGGTGCTGTTTCAAGTTGTTGCAGGTGCAGACGTGACAGTGCATGTCATGAGCTGCATGTCAGCAGTCAGACGTCGTGGTAAGGTCTTGGTGGCTGGCAGGGCAGACAGGCTGCCATGTAAAACTTGTAACAGGCACCATGATGGTACACTGTGGCCTTGCACTTTACTGCGGCAGGCATTGAAGCATGCATGACACAAATTTAAACTCGGTTGCACCTGAGGCAGCATATGATTGCTGTGCCGCTATGTCCCAGGGCACGCAGTAAGGCAGCAGGCACCGTAACGGTTGTGACATGAAAGCTGTGAAGCGCACGCACTTGGAGACGGGTCCAAGGCATGGTTGAGTGTGAACTGCACACCCGCCGCTGGGCAGGTGCGCCTAGGTGCAGGTGCCAGTGCACCTCCTCGAGCTGTGGCAAAACATGCGGCTGAGGTTCTATGTACTACTGTAGTAGAACCACCAGATTTTACTTAGTCTAGTCATTTACCTTCTGAAGGTAGTTGCACAGCAATTGCAAGCTTACTTCACAAGCAGTGCCAGGTAATACTTGCCAGCTCAGCACCGTGACAGCACCATGATCTTCTACCACAGCTTATGGGACGCAAAACTCACCGTGGTGGTGGACGCGTAGATGATGAAAGCGATGATGACGCCGACGTAAACATGCTGTGAGCGGATGTGGTCGCGTGCGTCCGCGAGGCGGGTGTGTGGGCGCGGGCGCCACCGCCGCAGCTGCACGCGCAGCGCGTAGAGAAGCGCAAGCAGGACGGCCACACACAGGGGTCCTATGGTCATGAGCAGCAGGCGTGAGTAGAAGCCCAGCTGCACGACGCACATCGCCGAGAGAACGAACCCCAGATCCAGGTTCACCACGCTGAGTACGCCTAGGAACCTGTGCAGCGGCAAAAACACAAAGGGTCAGGGGTCAGGGATAGTGCACGCATAGGCATGGTTTGCTGAAAGGCTCGGGCCAAGGTGTGCTGCACCGCTCCAAGCGCTGGCAGTGGCGGCTGTGACAAAGTGCTCTGTGCCGCACCAGCATTATATTACACACTCCCATCTGATGCCTGGCAGCAGCACCCAAGGATGCACAAGTGCTTGGTGGGAAACACCGATGATGCCTGCGGTGTGACTCAGTACTGTAACAGCTATCGGCAGTTCAAGAGCACTGAGGCTGGAGTTTCAGGAGGGAATAGTCGCGACCAGTATGGATGACCCGGTGTCGTGTGCACCAGCACTTTAGCCTGCGCCCCGATGAGGGTGCTGTGACTCGACCGGCCATGCAGCAATTGGTCATTCTAGGGCAGAAACGAGTAAAAAAGCAACGAGAAAGAAGCACCAGCCATGCTGCAGCATGCAGGCAATGCGTTACCATCGCGTTTTCGCTTCAAACAGTGCACACCTTCAACTGGTTGGCACTAGGTCAAAGCCGTGCGCACACTGTGTGTGCCACTTACTTGCTCAGCACTGGCGGATAAGCAATACCAGTGATGATGGGGAACTGAGCCACAATCTGCGAGGTGCCAGAGGTGTACACAGGTAGCATCACCATTAGAGCTCAATTATTGCATCGCGCTGTCGACTGCTAGTGTACCACAAGCACCAAATGAGAGTGCGCCTGCCAGGTTGTTTTCAAGCCCCCGGTGTCTTGCGCTGCAGCTGTTGATGTGACAGTCGCTCTTGTGTAAAGCGCACATTAATGTGTCCCGGATGTATCAGGTACTGTAGCTAGGGCTACCATGTGAGAGACAGCATACTGTAACAGACACGCTGAGGGTGGGGGCGTATTATACAATAATCTCCTATCATTCCTGCGCGCAAACCTGGCAAGCTTGCATTTGCCAGTGGCAGGGCGGCCCGCAACATGGATATGCAATGTTCTACACTAGTAGCATATTCTACCAGTATGCACTTACTTCAAATATAGTACTACTACTGTAGTACTACAGTATACACATGTGCGCTGGTGACACATGGCAGTGCCATACATCTGGTGGCGCTGTTACTGTAACACCTGAATCCAACTCACTGGGAGCAGGTGCACCAATAGTATTGAATACAATGCTTCTGGTCTGTGCCCGCTCGGCAAGAGACCCACCTGGAATGTCACCAGCACCGTCTTAAAGTGCCTCCACTCCATGCTTTTGAGCACGTTCAGGAACGCCTGCCCGCTAGAGACCACGTCCCCTGTCTGCACGCCCACCTCCACCAGCCCCTGCCTGCTTTTAAGATGTTTGGCCTGCCTGCCCTTGGCGTACAGCACGATGGCGACCAGCAGCACCAGCACCAGAATCGAGGCCACAACGGAGATGGAGGCAATCGTGGCGCCGGCGGAGCATTCGTGGCAGACGCCCCACATGCCCCGCGCATAGCCTTCTTCGCACAGGGCGCAGTAGGGCCCAGTGTTCCTGCGAGCGGAGCCATGGGCACGAGGCAGGTTGCGAGGCGAACTCGTAATCCTAAGGGCCTGCAAGTGAGTGCCTGTGGCGTAGTGAGCTAAACCTGTAGGAGTTGTGGGTTATTCTACTAGCACGTGGTACCTGAGGATGCAGAAGTACACTCCTGGACCTTCTCGGCAGCAGCTGGTGGTAGCTCAGCACCTCTGCCGCATCTCACATGTGGGCTACCATAGTACACACAGGCCACACAATACAACTGCATGCTCTCATGAAAATTCGTATGTTATGGTACTTCATGGCATCGCAGCACTTGCGCGTTAACACATGTGCAAGTCCCAGGTTCAACTTGACTGCACATCACTGGGTGTGCTGATGAGCCCCATCTTCGGTGATCTTTGGGGCACTGTGGCACTGTTGCACACGGAAGTACATAGGAGTGTGCGCAACCGCTGGCAGTCTGGGTGCACCCACATCAGTGCACTGCTGCAAAACAGAAAGCCGCTGGTGGTCACCTAGTCTAAGACTGCGAATAAGAGCGGCATGCCACCAAACACACTGCTGCAGCACGGCGCTGCGCCTGCCGGCTGCAGCTCACGCAGCATGTGCCAGCACCACAACAGGGTGCAGTACCCACCCTTCAGCGCAGACCTCTTGAGGATCATCCAGTGCGGTGGTTCCGCCTACGCAGGTAGCGTCGCTGTAGCACTGCAGCACGAGCAGCTCGTCTGACTGTGTCACCCAGTACCCCGCGCGCACAGGCAGCGCCTGCGTTGTGATGCCGCTCTGGGTGCAGTCCAGCCCGTCCCCGCGCCCCTCGATGTCACTGCAGGCCTGGCACACGCCCGCATGCACGTCCCAGAACAGGCCTGGGCGGCAGTACCAGCGCTCCGAGACCACGTCCTTGGAACTCACGGCGCTGACTGTTGCGTCCGCCTCTGCAAATAGCAGGCGCATGTGGAACGTGGATTGGATAGCGGCATTCTGCGGCATGCTGTAGCCGCCCGTCGCCCTTAGAGCTGCTGCGGCGAGGGGAGCAGCAAGTTGGCGGCGCCCGCCGCTCCCACCGCCACCACACCGCAGCAGCCCCGCACTGGGCGTAATGACCCAATTCGCCTCAGCGTCCGTGGTCTCCACACTCCAAATAACCTCGGTGCTGGCACCAGCGCCGCAGTCCAATGCCACGGTCATGGCCACCTCACGCGGATCAGGGGCGTACTGTGGCTGCAGCTCCAGCACCTGGAAATCCACCCCTGGATTAGCCTCCACACCGGTGCCACAGTACACCCCCAGGTTGCCATCCAGGCACTGCTGGCCACGCGCGCAAGGCGCGCTAGCGCATGACGCAATGTTGGAGCCCAGGCGCGCCACGGCATCGGCGGGTTCGCTGCCAAAGTTTGCTGTGGATAGGAGCGCATTGATGACAACCGCCGGCTCGGATGCGGTTATGGTGGCAATGGGACAGGACGATTGTGTAAAGTCGGGCTCCACCAGGCGCAGGGTGCCCGCCACGGACAGTATCTGGGCAGCATGTTGCAAAGCATAACAGCGGCGAGCACAGGAAGCTTCAGAGAGGAACATGCCGCAGGTGGCAGTTTGCAAAGCGATGGAGGTCAGCGTGGCATTTGTCGTGTCAATGCAACAGTTACTACTGTCACAGTGCAACTGGCAATGCAAGCTGGTAGTGTACTGTAACAGGCAGGCGGCTAATCACAGCACACAGTGCTGCACACCAAGCGCAGCAGCCATCTGAGAATGGCGGCGTTTACCATTCACAACATGCAGTATGTATTGCAGTTCGAAGCACCACAGTGCGCACAGCCATGCAAATGCTGCAGGATGCGACGCCCTGTACAAGACTGATCATGCGAACCCAAGCAATCCCACTACTAAGGTGGTTGAGTAAGGTGGCACCTGTGAGGTGTTGCCGCTCCAATGCTCGAACGCGCACAGAGTGCAGCTGAAGGCGGAGGTGTCGTCCACCTGCAGCGCAAACACCGGCATATCACTGTTGTCGGCGTTGCGTAGCAGCAGGGCATCACCCGCTACTTTGCTGCTGCTGCCAACAAAGGCCACCGGACCGGAGCTGGCCTGCTCTCCTTCAAAAGTGCTGTCCTCCACCAAAACCATGCTGAAAGAGGTCGCGTAGAGGCCGGGCGCCTGGGCGTTGGCGATGTTGCCCGTGCTGGTGACACCTTTCAGCAGCACGTTCGAGTAGGCGGCTGCATACAGGTTGCCACCACGGACAGCGGCCCTGCTCGTAAGCAGCGGCACCGGACAGCGGGCAACAATGAGCTAGCCCTAAGGATTGGTGGGTTGTGCGGGCACTCTTATCACAGCTGCGGTGGCACCACAATGTGCACTCTGTGGCACCTGAGATGTACTTCAAGTGCACAACAGCAGATCACTACCAGCTCGGTAGGCTTGTTGCGTTGCACAACAGCATCATAGACTCTTCGGAAGCTGCGGCACCACCATGCTGCGGCTCTTGGGTACCCAGCAAAAACTGACAAGGTCTGCAGGCACAAGGCGCAAGTGATAGTCTAAGACTAGGAGCCGCGGTGGTGTCGCTTACCGGTTGGCTTGGATGGTGGTATCGGTGATGGTGGCAGTGATCCCATAGGCCGCGGGGTTGTCAGTGGTGGGAAACTTCTCGATGAGGCTGCCATCGAGTGAGGTGACCCCCCCATCCAGGCAGAAAGCCCCACCGTCCTCTTGGGCTGTGTTGTTGCGAATGACACAGTCGCGGATGGTAACGGTGCTGTTGACTGCAGCGTACACGGCCCCACCTGCACACCAAACCAAAGCGCAAGACAAACACATTAACATGTCATGAACCGGCAAGTCTGAGAACAGTGTCATGTACTATGGAAGTAATCCCGGAGCATGGATGCCCTAGTTGGAAGTTGCGATACACCGTGACGGTCATGACATGCACGCGTGCGGCATACGCATTGTAAGCCATGGCTGCCGCGTGTGACTTGAGCCAGCTGAACCTAACTTGACAGGTACTGTACTGTAACAGTACATGCCTGCACCCCACAAAGCACCTAGCTGCACAAGGCGAGGTGTGTGCCTGACATGTTGTGCTAGGGTTAGGGGAGGGCTAGGTAGCCTTGGATTTGTCATGGATGTTGAAAATGGGAAAGTCCCTAAATCTACTTTGATGATGTCACAAAGTACTGCGGAACACCAACTTGAACGAGGTCCATTGACATTCGTACACAGAACCACTGCCAGCTGGGGCACGCACCCGACCCCAGCTTCGCCACATTGTCCTCGACGGTGCAGTCATGCAGCTCCATGTTGTCGTCGTATAGGTAAAAAGCTCCGCCCCTAGACTCTGCACGATTTCCCCTGAACATGCTGCGCCTGGCGGAAAAGCTGCCGATGCCACCTGGGTACTTCACTGCTGTCCCGGCCGTTTCAGGCGAGCCTGCGGAGGGGGTGCATGGCAACAGCCGGGAACAGAGTGACTGTAAAACCCCACACCTTCACAGCCTCGGCGTGCACTGCCATGTCACGAGCAACCACGGTCGCCATTATGACCAGTAAATGGCCAAGCACACAATTCTCTTGAACGCGTTCACATACATGCGTGATTTGAGTGCGCACATACATGCATGATGTGACAGCCGCAGGGCGGGGCATTGAGCAGCTCAGGCTGCTTTGGAAGCTCTTGCTGCAGTAATGTTGAACGAGGGTCTCGAAGTGGTGCAGTCTACCGCCTCCACACTGTGGTTATAGTGCGTCATTTCCATACCACAGGCCTTCATACCGCCGCAACCATGGCATCTGCAGAACGTGCAGCCCTGAAACTGGTGGTACACCACCGTGATGGTGGCTGCTGAACAACACCGTGTGACCAGAAAGTACTGTGCTTTCCCACATTCTGCATATCACAGCCTAGGCAGCTACCACTGAGTGTTTTCCAACTCCATCTGTTGCTTTTGCAGTACTTCCTTGGCCGTAAAAATGCAGCCTCAGGGTTGGGTAATGTTGTTGCAGCACTACTTACTGGAAGTAGTAGGCAAGCGCTTGTAGCCTCAGAGTCTACTGTGGGAGCTTTCGGCATACTGTACCAGTCTTAAGATGCCCTTAGGCTAGCAGACCTGGTAATGGCATGATGGAACCTTCATCACGAAAGTAGCCATCCCGAAGCTTTTTGAATGAGTTAGCATACTTCTGAAGTATGTGGCATAAAAAATATATTATGTACAGCCTCCAAGTACAGGCCGCAGCCACTGGCATGGACCAGGTGCTTTATCGGAATCAAAGATACCTGCAAGTTCTGTGTCGGCTGATCTGAGCACTGGTAGTGTGATGCAGCTGACTAGTCAGGGACCAAGGCTCCAATGACTCACCCAGCATGTCCAGAAAGCCTCCCATGTTGGTCGTGGCCGCGTTGCCCTCCACCACGACGTCTGAGAATGTCACATGGCAACCCATGTAGGTGGTTAACCCGCCACCCTGGCTGGCCTGGTTGTGGCTAACAAAGCCACCCACCATGTCCATGGTGCATGCGTAGCGGATCAGGAAGGCGCCGCCGCTGAACGCGCTGTTGCGCGTGAAGTTGGTGTTCATGAAGATAGTAACGGCCCGGACTGCGCCGTGGTACGCGCCACCCTCACAGTTGGTGCACGAGTTGCCGTCGAAAACGCAGTCACTGGTGGTCAGGGTCGTTGTTGTGCCGGGCTTGATGAACGCCATGTCCTCCCCTGGCACGCCCCAGTACCCGCCGTCCATGTAGATGCCGGGGCCGCAGCGCTCCCACCGATTCACGTCGGACTTTCCCGGCAACAGCGAGTTGGACTGCACAACGGAATCCGTCATGGCGGCGGTGACCCCGTTGAACAGCGCCAGTGCGCCGCCACGGTCTCTGGCCATGTTCGTGAGGAAGCGTGTAGAGTCGATGGCGAGGGTGGTGCCCTTGCCGCGAGCGTAGATGGCCCCGCCCTGCCCCTCAACCCTGGGCCACCCCTCTGTCCAGCCGTCAATGACAGCGTCGATGTCTGCACCGACCACGTTTCCCTTGAAGATGGTGTGCTGCACGGACACTGCCTGCGGCGCCTCCAGGGCGTCATTGCTCACGGACGTGCTGGATACATACAGGCTGGCCCCTAAAGCACCGATGGGCAGAGGACATGACAAGGCACACAGTGCACATTTGCTGCGCGTGAATGTGGCTGCAGTGGAATGGCACAACGTACGCTAGAGCTGTCAAGTGCATGATGCTCCAGACTGAGTGTTGTGTCAGCCTGCACCGGAGCCCACAAACGCTGGAGCTTGGCGCAGCGTCAAGCACCACTGGTGCGTACTACAGTATGCCGCATCCTCACATCAATGTGGCACTGTGACACCCTGACCCTCAAGTTGGAATTGCAGCCACCAAGCACCAAGCTTTCAATTTGAAACGCAAACACTCGTTTGTACAGGTTAGTCACGTGCTGGGATGTCACACGTGTAAACATCCGAACGTTGCTCCATGGCTCAACTAGCCTTATCATGAAAGGAAGGCGGTGCTTTTGTTTGCTGCTGTTTTCATGAATTATCTACCGTTGACAACTGCGTTGCCGGTGCACTGTCATGAACGCAACACTCACCTGTGAACAGTGCCGCGTTGCCAGTGAAAGTCGTGTCGTGCACCTTCAGGGCTTTTCCTGCACTTACACTCACTGCACCGCCCTTCCGCGCCATGTTCCGCCGGAAAACGCAGCCCTCAATGGTGGTCGTCGCTGCCGACGCATCCACAAACACCGCGCCGCCCGCACCGCCCCAGCTGCCGTTGTCAAATGTGACGTCACGTGGGCAGGAGTTCGCCTTAAAAGTGGTGCCGGTTACGGATAGGGCGGACTTGCCCATGGCTGCGACTGCGCCGCCCGCCAGCTGTGCGCTGTTCTCCTCGAATAAGCTGTCGTCGACCGCCATTGCGGAGCCTACCAGCGCCACGCCCCCACCATTGGCCGCCATGTTGGCGCTGAACGTGCCCCCGCTGACGAACACACGGGCGCCGGTAGTGGCCAGGATGGCGCCGCCGCCCTGTGGGTAGGCCGCCACAGTAAAGACCTCGGCATGCAGCACACCGCCGCAAAAGTCTTTCTGGCGGTTGGGGCACCGGTGATCGGGGTTTTCACAGTGTGTGGCGTCCGCCTTGGTGGCGGCGGGGTTTATGGCGTTGCCGCAGTAGCACTCGGAGCCCGCCTGCACCGCAAAGTACGTGAAGGCCTGGCAGCGCCGGTTGCAGTCGGGAAGCGTGTTGAACACGGGCTCGGTGATGCCCCTGGCCGCCGGGCCAAAGGGCAACACCAGGGTGCCAAGCCGCTCGGGCGGGCCCGGTATGTCAACGGAGGCACCAGCACGTTGAAACTGGAAGTTCTCCTGGAAGCAGCCTGTGCAAGTGGGAGACGCGGCCAGTGGCAGGTTGGTGGTGCCACAGAAGGCAGACATGAAATGATCCATACAGACATGCTGAGGGGGTGGGTACTCTAAGAGGCCCCATTTTTAGGCACGCGCTGCTACAGTAGTATGTTGCGGACATTCAATTTAGTCGGGGTGCACATACGGAGTACGGAGGGAGCACATTGTCAAGCAGCAGCCCTGCAGGCCATGGGAGCAGTTGGTTGAGTTGGCCCAGTGCGTGCATAAACTAACTCTGGCAGGCTAAACCACCCA
Organism: Ophiocytium majus; assembly: GCA_032358315.1. Taxonomy (NCBI): domain Eukaryota; class Xanthophyceae; order Mischococcales; family Ophiocytiaceae; genus Ophiocytium; species Ophiocytium majus. Next base: position 33,410 of record JAULBY010055215.1, read on the forward strand.
TGCATGGGCTAAAACCTGCTGCTTTGCTGTACTATTCCTATCCTACCACACACAGGTGGGGCTTCTGAATCAGTTAAATTTGTGGCACTGCCAAGCACTTAACAATCGTTTGCACGGCCCACCAGAGGCTATCTGATTATCTGCTGCTAAAAATGACCGCTGCTGCACCATTGGAGCTTGCGTGCCCAGTTACAATGCGCTTAACTAAAGTAACAAGGCTCCAAGAGCGCTCCCAACGGGCTTTAGACAATAGCCGCACAAATACAGCATGCACGTGCCTCACCCCTTACCTATGCTTTCTATCTCCTTTGCTGCATCCAGCAGATAGCCAGTGTTGCCGACGAAGGTGGAGTCAGTGATGCGCAGCTCGCCTCCCACCATTGCAATGGCACCGCCGCCTGCGGCCTTGGTAACGCCTCGAGACATGTTGCCACGGAATGCACTTTGGGTGATGGCCACGTTGCCGGATGACATGAGTCCGCCGCCGCTTGCCGCAATACCACCACTGACGACACAGTTGTCAAGGACGACTGCAGATCCAGCATCAGCCCAGATGAGCCCGCCCTCTGTGGCAATGCCACCTACACCCGAGTACAACGAGTTGCAGTAGGAGGCCGCCTTGAGTCATGACACAAGTGAGTGGCGCTAAGAATGCTGCGCTACAGATCATGGCATGTGCACTCGTCCTTTGGAGATTCCAAATTTAGTGCCAAATACATCTAGAGTTGTAGGCCGTTCCTTCACTCATCGGGCGCTACTGACGGTGTCTGCACATGGAAGTGAAAGGCGCAGACCCAGTTCTACTACTGTATGCATTGATCCCATGCTGGTCCAGGAGTTCCAGCCAACATCCCATAATTTGAAGTTACAGTTACAGTAGTGATTGCTCAATGACATGTGCATGCCATTCGCTACTGTAACAAGCATGTCTCATTTACCCACTACGCAGTACATGTTACTCCTGGTGATGGGCATGGGATTCGTCGGCAAGCCCTTCTCACAGGTACACACATGCTCTAACTTAAAGGCAAACAGCAGCCCTTCCGCGGTGCGACGGATTACTAGTACGCGCGCCATGCTGCAGTGATCGAAGCATTTACCTAGCCCTGCTGCCCCAGGCCCGCCCAGCGCTGCTCCATCGACGAGAGACACGCCCACCAGCTGCAGAGTGGCGCCTGCCTCCACTGTGAACACCCTGGTGACCTTGCCTCCGCTCAAGCTAGCCCCCTTGCCTCCAGTCACCGTCAGTGCCGTGCCGCCACCTGGGACCGTCAGTGGCGCGTCCAGAACCAGTGCCCCAGCCAGCTGCACCGCCACCTCTTCTCCTGCGCACGCCAACAGCTTCGCCCGCAGCAGGGCCACCGCTCCAGCAGCAACATCGACTGTGCAAGCTGCGGCAGCAGCTGCAGCCGCGCCTGGCAGCAGCAGCGCCACAGCAGCAGCCGACGTCGCCGCCGCTGCCCAGCCTTTTCGACCTAGTTGCATGGCCTACAGCTAGCCCTGACTTTCTGGCACAAGCGTTGCCCCTGTCGCCGCCACTTCATGGTCTCTGAAAGGTGTGTGCCCTGGCGTCCCTGGCTGACGCAACAAGGCACCACCGCCGGCTCTGGGGTCACGCCGGCGCCAGGCCCGCGCGGCCGCACCCCACGTCCCCGGGGGGGCAAATCATGAACATAGCATGCTCGACGTGATGTGTTCATGAACATAGCATGCTCACAAGTTTGGGAGCCACCACCGACCACAACGAGAGGCGAGCGGGGCGTCCGAGTGGGCAGGCCGGCCCGCCATAGGATATACCGCCGTCTGGAGT